>WSUB01000062.1:8906-21795 GCA_019633425.1 Tulasnella sp. 424 | reverse complement strand
TTACGGATTTGCAGGACCTCCGAGTAGAGCGCGATGGCTTCGCTATACTCGTCCTGAAGCCGATGCACCTCAGCGAGAGCCTCCAGAGCGTCGGCTCTGCCTTCCCTGTCGTCGATGTCGGTACGGATTTGCAGGACCTCTGAGTAGAGCGCAATGGCCTCGCTGTATCCGTCTCGGAGTCGATGCACCTCAGCGAGATTGCACAGAACGGAGGCTCTGCCTTCCCTGTCGCCAATGTCGGTACGAATTTGCAAGGCCTCCGAGAAGAGCGCGATGGCCTCGCTGTACTCGTTTTGAGCTCGATGAACGTGGGCAAGACCCCACAGCGCGTCGGCTCTGCCTTGCCTCTCACCATTGTCGGTGCTGATTTGCAGGGCCTCCGAGTAGAGCGCGATGGCCTCGCTGTATTCGTCTCGAAGTCGATGCACCTCAGCGAGTCCCGATAGGGCCTCGACTCTGCCTGCCCTGTCACCAATGTCGGTACGGATTTGCAGGTCTTCGGAGTAGAGTGCGATGGCCTCGTTGTATTCGTCTCGAAGTCGATGCACCCCAGCGAGACCCGACAAAGCGTCGGCTCTGCCTTTCCTGTCTCCGATGTCGGTACGGATTTGCAGGGCCTCCGAGAAGAGCGCGATGGTCTCGCTGTATTCTTTTCGAGCTCGATGCACACCAGCGAGACCCGACAGAGCGTCGGCTCTGCCTTTCTTGTTGCCAATGTCGGTACAGATTTGCAGGGCCTCCGAGTAGAGCGCGATGGCCTCGTTGTATTCATCTCGAAGTCGATGCACCTCAGCAAGACCCCACAGAGCTTCGGTTCTCCCTTGCCTGTTTCCGATGTCGGTACCGATTTGCAGGGCCTCCGAGTAGAGCGCGATGGCCTCGCTGTATTCGTTTCGAGCTCGACGCACCTCAGCAAGACCCCACAGAGCATCAGCTCTGCCTTGCCTGTCTCCGATGTCGGTACGGATTTGCAGGGCCTCCGAGTAGAGCGCGATGGCCTCGCTGTCCTCCTCTCGAGCTCGATGCACCTCAGCGAGACCCCACAGTGCAGCCGCTCTGCCTTCACTGTCGTCGATGTCGGTACGAATTTGCAGGGCTTCCGAGTAGAGCACGATGGCCTCGCTGTACTCGTTTCGAGCTCGATGCACCTCAGCGAGACCCCACAGAGCCTCGGCTCTGCCTTCCCTGTCGCTGACGTCGGTGTAGATCCGCAGAGCCTCGGTGTAGGAATGAAGTGCATTTACATAATCACTACGCCCCTCAGACATGTGTCCCAGCTCCATTAGAAGTTCAGGGGAGTGGATGCTGGAATCCGTTGTATCTGGTCCGCGTGTTGAGTGTGGGATGATCTTCGGCTACATTAAGATGGTTCAATTGCCTTTCACTAACTATAACCGGCACAACTCACCATCCAATCGATGACCTTGCGACAGTATTCAGCGGTCGGCCTTTCGTTGGGATTGTTGTTCCAACACGTGATGATAAGGGAGCAAAGTTGTTGAATCAAGGATAGGCGAGCCTCCTCAGTGACAGATGGAAGATTTCCTTGGATGACGCGCTCGACGACAACGGCGTCCTGGCGTACATCTTGAAACGGAATTGAATTGGTCATAACCTGTTTTGAAGCTAGTCTGTGAGCCTCAGCGACGAAATTTTGTTTAATTCAGAGATTTACCTCATAAGCGATCCACCCCAATGCCCATATATCACTCCAAAGACTAATTTGGTCGTCATATAGCAGTTCTGGAGCAGCCCAGCGAAGGGTGTACCCACTCCCTGTAAGGGTTATAGTTTTACTGAAGGCACAGAACGTCGCTTGAAAGGGTTCCGCGGAGTGCGGTTGATTTTGAACCTGCCGCACTTGTCTGTTTTCTGTGACACGACGGGCGGAGCCAAAGTCGGTAATCTCTGCGAGGTGCTCGGCGTTTACCAATACATTGAGCTGCGATACTTAATATTCAGTCTATTGAACATGTTGTCGCCACCGCGCGACAGGAGCTTACCGACTTCAGGTCGCCATGGCGTATCGGTGGCTCTTGGCTGTGGAGGTATTCCAATCCTCTTGCCACGTCGTCGATCTAGGGTACAGATGATCAGAGCTGGCTCAACGAGAAGCCTTTTGGTCTTACCAGCGAGATCCGCTCTGGAATTTCCCAATCTCGCGAAGCGACAAAGTCCTTTAAATTGCCATTCTGTGCCCAGGGAAATACCAGCCAGATTATATCCTTGGATATGTCCTCTACGAATCCCTCGAGCTCCACGATGTTTTCATGATCAAGTTCAACTAGGAATTCCATTTCCCTGAGTGCCAACTAGAAGACCTTAGCTTCCTACGAAATGGAACTCAGCAAAAGATGCTTACTCCGAGTGCTCGCTCTAGGTCCGTATCATCTGCAATCCTCGTTTTCTTTACTGCGACGGGCTTTCATGTCGGGGTTCAAGTCCGCTCAACGGTTGTTCCAAAGGAGCAGAGAAATCGACCACGACCGACCTTTTCCCGGCAAATGTTGTTACCATCCGACTCGTGCTCCTGTTCGTCAACTTTCTGTTCATCGCCAAGCTCCCCTTCTTCTTTTCGACCCTCCTCCGAGATACAGGACGAGGTCCAACTACTGCCTTCTTCTTCCTCTCCATCATCATCGTCCTCGTCGCCGTCATCGTCATCGTCGTCGTCGTCGTCGTCATCATTGTCGTCCTCGTCGTCCTCGTCGTCATCATTGTCGTCCTCGTCGTCCTCGTCGTCGTCATCGTCGTCCTCGTCGTCCTCGTCGTCGGGCAGGAAAGCTTTTGATACCGTCGCATGCCCTCCATGAGATTCGCAGGGCTCTTCTGGGAATCTGATCAAAGAAGGATCAATTCGCCAGTCCGAAAGTTTCTCCATTCTCGCTCTCTACGATCGGTTTATTCCTGTGAGTCTCTCGAACGAAACTTTCGAAAATCCGGAGGCGACATACCAAATTAGCGCTCAGATTCACCGCATGACGAGAATCACCGGGGTCGGGTCCGGCCGAACGAGGAATGTCGGTGGGGAACCGTTCGTCTTCCATCAAGTGCTTAGCGGAGAAGGAATCAGTCATAATGTGTGTCGACCTTCAGCTACGAGTGTCCAGAGTTCGGAGGGTAAAGGGAATTCGAGCGAGATAAGAGGTTTTCACAGAGGGAGAGGAAGTGACTTTGTAGGAGGGCACGCGCCGCACATGACTCATGTGCGGCGCGTTTTTTTCACCTCGGAGGTAAAAAACACTTGGCATGATTCCGTACCTTAAAAGCGCCACAATTACGATAAAAATGTGATTTAGGGAAATGCTTCCGCCCGACATCATATGTATATTAAAGAGGATTCGACATTCACTGTTCGCTTCACGCTTTAGCGGCTGAAATCGGCCGCCTACGTCCTCTAATGGATCCTACTACCACTTGCCATCAATCTGGGCTGGGAGACTCGTGAGTTCATGTCGTAACTAAGTCTTCGAACAGCACTTCGGGCCCAGACCAGAACACCGAAATTATCTGGACAATAGTCATTAAGGCACCAGCCGTAGAAGCTATGAGGCTTCGCCGGGCCCCCCATTGTCTGCAGACCGGTCAAAACGTTTGCTTACGTCTGGGCTTTCAAAGAAAAATTAATTGATGTTCTCCGGTATTCTTGAACCATTGGCAATTAACCACTGCCACCACGAGTGAAGAGCGTCGGGTCGGCCGTTATCCGCCCCGCGAGTGACGGCGTGGCCCGCTCCGCGCTAAAATATCAGTCGATACGCAGCGGAGCTAAATTTATAAACCTTGAGCATGTTGCTGTATCAAAGGTCGAGGGAGTCTGAGTCGGAGCGAAGCTGGGCAGCTGTCGTTTTATTTACCTCCACCCCGTGACAGCCCCATTATCATCTCTAAAGTGAAGAAGGAAGAGAAGGCACCCTTCGGCAATCATTCCAAAGCTTCGGTTGCTTGTCTTGAGACTCTCGAGACGGTGGAAGGGACTCGCGCGAAACTCTGCATCACATTTGCGGCGTTCGATTGGACAACCAGGTTTCCTTTCATTTACAACTTTGCTCGCCCGCCAATCCTCACACGAGCAACTCCACCTCCCAAGCAAACCTGCGTTAGGTTAAGCGAAGTGATGAGTTTTGAATCACGGAAAAAAAGGGCTTCAACCTCACTAACCTTCCCTGATGTCAAGTTCTTGGTCGAAAAAGCTAGATCAATTACTCCGTCCCCGCTCTCATTCATCTTCCAAATAGACGTTTCTAGGGAGTCTGGAGGGACGTCGAACAAGAATGTAAGCACCACGTAGTAAGGCTCCCGTCGTTCCACAGGGAACCAAAGAGGCGTTGAGAGATCCGAAGAACCGCGTACCTCCTGGCTTGACTGGACTGGTGAATCGAGTACCGAATGCCAATAAGGCGGCTGGGTCGTTATTCCCAATAGACTTCAAGACGGCTCGTGCAGCAAATCCAAACGTGCCCAGCCCGTGGAGGATCGGACCACCGAAACCGGCCCTCTGGCCAATTCGAGGGTCTAGCATGTTAACACGGAGAGGATGTAATCAGGGACCTTAAAATGCTGTGAATAAGATCCCCTAGTCGGGCGGCGTACCGATATGCAGGGGGTTAAAGTCCCCACTCAAGCGATAGATGATGGCCTGCTCCTCCGAGGTCTCTTCCGCAACTACGTAATCTGGTGTTCTCCCCTTGGGAACAACTTGGGGTGACGGCGCCTTTCCTATTGCATGAGAGAACTTTTCCCCGGTTGCCTTTGCACCAACATTGAAAGTTGCGGACTGGGAATTAGGGAAGGGGACATGATCAGTTGGGTCGGTGTAGTAGGGACAGGCATCCAAGGTATAAGGGGCCGTACCACCATTCGAGAATAGGGAACCTCATTTCCATCGACAAGCAACGCCTCTGATTCGACGATAACACCCGATTCTGAGGGTGTATGCGATGGAAGATTAGAGTTGGAGGGACGGTTGCATGCAAAAGGCTTCGCACGCACTGTTTTCATGAATCCCGATAATCCTTCTCTTCAATCTCCAGCCTTCACCACTTTCCGTTGGAAGTGGCTTAAGACTTTCGATGCTCTGAGAGCCGTGCACGATGCGACTGGGGTCGAACTTTGGCAGCCCAGGTATAGGTTCCGAACGCACGAGCTTGTTGAAGTCCGTCACATCAGCGTGTTGACCTAAAAAGTGGAGAAAGTTGAGCCAAGTGCTGGACCTTGGGGTTATAGTGGAGGGGGAGACCATGGGGGAGACATACTTACCTTTGAGGTTCAAGATCACCGGAAATGTTGGAAATGCCGCAAACGACTTGTCTATGTGTCCATCAGCGCCGCGCAGAGGGGTTATAGGATAAGAATAATACAGAGAGATGTAGTCACAATTAGCTGACTGAATAAGAGAAAACCAAAAGGATTAATCCTAGCGACCTAGCTCGTAGACGAATGAGAGGTCGTCCTTCTTTGCCCCAATCCCGATTGCGTAAAGCAGCAAATCTTTCTTGGTCCAGGCTACTGGGTGATCTTGCAGCTGAAATCCAACGGCTTTAGAAAGATCGACTGACATATTGAGCCTATAGTTCAAATCCTGTGTGACGTGCTGTCTCTGACGGAGGGTCGTTAAAGGAAACGGACACGAGTAGGTTCCCCGATCGGGACCGGTCCGGTCAACTCAATACCCGGATCCACTTGGTCCCATTCCGTAGCACCATCTATCACTTGAATAATATTACAGCAAGCAACACAAGACAAAGCAAGATGACGAGAGCGGGCCTCCCGGGCCAGGGGCGCCAGAGCTCGAGCATAGCTCGTATCCCTCCGATTTTGGGAACCCCTCCTTCCGGTATCCCTCCTCCACTAGCAGGCAATCCACCCCAGTAATCGTTTCCTATCCTCCACATTAGAGCGCAATGCCACGCCGTATTTATTCCGGCACCGATGAGGCCGGTGTTTAACACCTTTAGCCATAATGGAGATGGTGGATCGGGGAACTTGAGGAGCCCGGCGTCTTCAGGCGCGTTCGATGAGGGAGGTTGAAGTAAGACTCTGGGGTAGCTTGGACAGATTACAGCTGGTCGTCCAATACCAATCAAATGGGCGTGGCCATCGCGAATCGTCCTCGTCATGACTTCCTTAGTTCGCTGCCAATTTGATGACCTTGAGTTAGCAACTCCCAAGCTCGGCAAAAAAAAAACGCAGCGACGCTTACCAAAGAGCCCGTCAACATGATGACTGGCATACCGTCTCCCTGCGGTAACGCTTTCAATGCCAGCCTAGAAAACTTTGCGAAAAAGGCTTGTCTGGGACTAGCAGAAGCACTGAAATCTGGCCTTTCATAGTCCCCACCGCTGATCTCGATGAAATCTAGCATCCTCCATGAAGCCATCTCGCGAGTGTGCTCGAGGGCTTGCTCCGCCGTGACGCTTCCAGAAACGTAGTCCGCCGCATTGACTTTGATTCCGATGGCGAATGGTTGGGGGATTGTTGCTCGGATGCGGTTCAGTATGGATTCGATTATGGTGAGCTCTTTTGGGAAGCCGTAACGGTCGGTACGAAGGTTTGTCTAGAGTAAAACCTCGGCGTGAGCACGGGACTCGGACGAGAATGAATTTGACGCGCTTTTGACAGACCTTTGGCGAGAGGAAACCGGAAATAAGGTCTTACCGGAGAGAAAACCAAGTCAACAAAGCAAATCGACAAAAAGATCCTGTTTTTAACTCACAACCATGCGACGCGTGCAACTCAATCCCATCAAACCCAGCTTGATGAGCCAACTGCGCGCCTCGAACGAATCGCTCAATCACATCATCAATGTCTTCAGTTGAAAGCGTCTTCGGCGTTGGGAAAAGCAGCCAATACGCCAGCTGAGATATGACCCCGTCCCGCTTGTCTCTAGAACGAACTGGGACGGAACTGGCTGATGAAGGTGGACCACCGAAAACTCCCCTCCCACCGATAATTAGAGGAGATTGTCGACCGGTGTGATTAAGTTGCAGGATTGCGAGCGGACGCGCGTGGGGTTTTTCTGAAGCGGCTGTCATGGCTTGCCGCAGTTGGACGTAAGGCGCGATTGTTTCCGGAGAGAGGACTTCCGGCACGATGAGGTCTCTACCGAGGCTCAAATGACGAGGATGAACTTGAACGTTTCCTTTTTTGTTCAGAAAATAAACGATAATATGTGAATATATAATCCATGGGGGCTTTGTTCGGTTCAGAAACGCACCACTGATGAGCATGCCCCATCCACCATTACCCCACCGGGAGTACAATTTGAAGTGTTGATAGTTGGGTGGTCCTCCACCAAAATTTGATAGTGATTCGTACAATGCAGCCTACAAATGTGCCATGAATTTAATATAAACGTCGGCTGTGAACACGTCACTGCCGAGTAAGCCCACCTTCACGAGCCGATTAGGCAATGTCAGCCCGCAAGGAAGAGAAATAGATTGTTGTAAAAGTGAAGCATCGGGAAGGACTTCCCAGTCAGATTTATCATCGCTCATGAGGTGCCCTTTAGAATACGATACTGATGCATGTGCAATTGTTGGGGGAGGTGTTGGTCGAAAAAGTCGGGCCGAGCGTGATGTCACGCTGTCACGTAAAAATTAAGCGTTTTTACCCCCATGACAAAGCATTCAAATAAATTGAGATTTCTACAAATTAGTGAAGAATCCGCTGTCATTTCTTGTTTTAGTCATGGCTAGGGAGGAGTGGGACAGCCGTGAGTCGAACAAGGATAAGAACCATGGCAATACCGATCACTCACCCGCGAATCGCGATGAGTGCACTTCCCAAGCCTAAACCGTCTTCTGCGTGGTGTGTGACCACGTTCTTTCGACGAAACAAGATTTATCTCTCTGGATTGATCAGGCAGCTACTGGCCAGGTACGATTACGAGGTTGCTTCTCAATTGGAACCAAGATAGCGGATCCAATTGTCTGACCTGCTTCCCAAAAACTCCTCAGCTAACGCTGTATACAGTCCTCTCACACCCCGCTGCAGCGCGAGAGGGCTTCGAAAGCAATTTTGAGCGATTTTCCCCTAACCCCCAGCGCGAGTAACGACGAACATCGCAGCGCGGCAAAAACGATACCCTGTGGAGGACTGCAATCATCCTGGAGACACAATATGAGAGCTCCGATATGAAAACTCAAAACATGCCCAAACTTGAAATTGTCTTCCGAAGCCTGGATATGCCTGACGGGTCCTTCACCCACCGCCAGCGCGTGACACGTGGTAAACCCTATTCGGCACGACTCAACCGCCGTAACAAGCCTCCAAGCACAACGGGGTTCAGCCCCTGCCATGCCCGGATAAGCCCACCCCCCCCCCCCCCACAGCCAAATCCAACCTAAGAAGCTTGGCGCTGTGGATTGCTTTATCGTGCCGCACCGGACTGTTTGGTATGTGTATTTCAAGCAAAATGACCTCAGCTTCGTCACCCAGACTGAGGGAAAAAAACGCCAAAGTGAATTAAGTCTGGAACACGTGCAGGCAACCAAGCCCCCCGCAGCCCCTTGCCTCGACGCAAACCGCGAGGTAGCGATGCTGTGAGCACTCCGAGCGTCTTTTAGACTCGCCGATTCACCTCGATTCACCTCCTCTTTCTCCTGCTTCCCCCCACCCTCCGGGCTCTGGACACTCACCGCTGACTATCGACCTATACTAGTATCACTGGTTCTCTCTCCGCTAAGCCCTTGATGAAAGAGGAAAGGTACTCCGCCCACATTCGTCGTTCGGCCCGATCCGACCCAAGCGGCTACCGTGGTGGATTCAAGCTGGGCACTAAGTTGGTGCGTCGCGTCTAAATTTCGAAGTTTAATGACTCACAGAAACAAATCGTTTTTAGAGGACGAGAATGGAGAAGCTCGAGAAATGGCGAATTCGTCCTTCCTCGATCAAATCTCCCAAAGGCGCCCGCAGGTTCTATGGAGGGCATGCGACAGTATCAAAAGCCTTTCTGCTTGACGAAAGCGGCGAAGAAAATTGGTGGAGAAGGTCTTACCACTCGAGGGAAATTCGGCGGTTATGCCGTCAATCGACCGAATCCGACTACCATATTCGAGGCGGCGCGGATGACCGGCGAGACGCCGAAAGGGAGCCTGAAGAGGAAGAAAAAGATGACGAGCAGGAGCATAGTTTTGATCGTTACAATCTTTGGCATGGACAGGTCGGTCGCAGTCGATTTCTCTGCGCTCTTAGAATTAGCGTTGAGCTGATTTCTAACCCTGACCTGAAAGTTTGTAGCAGTGAAGAAATCGAGGATAGGAGATAATAAAGATCTAGAGCGAATGCTGGGAGTAAGCATGCTCCGTTTAGTTCCGTAAATGCTTCATCAAGAGCTAAGCTCTTCCAGCTGGCACTCAGGGAAACGGAATTCCTAGTCGAACTTTCTCATCCAAACGTCGTGGAGATCAAAGGGTTCGTCGAAGACCTGTCCAATGATATAATATGGCTGGTATTCCCTTGGGCGGAGAATGGCAATTTGAAGGACTTTGTCGCTTCACGAGATTGGGAAATTCCAGAGCGGATCTCATTGGTAGGACTAAAGTACGCCTTGTTGAACCAATTCTGATTACCTGTACTCTAGATCAACGATGTAGCGAGTGGATTGGAGTACCTTCATAGCCAAAAGCCACCTATATGCCACGGCGACCTCAAGTCGGTAAGCTCCAGCCATACGATGATAATACGCTTGACAAGCTTAGTCATGAACCATTCAGTTCAATGTATTAGTAAACTCGGAGCACGTCGCAATGATTACCGACTTTGGCTCTGCTCGTCACTTGACAGAACATGATCTCAACAGACAACCAACGCTGGTCCAAAACCAACAGGAGCCTGTCCAAGCACAGTTCGGCACCCTCAGCAAAACAATAACCCTTACTGGAAATATATACACCCTTCGCTGGGCTGCCCCAGAGCTGCTATATGACGACCAAATGAGCCTCTGGAGCGATATGTGGGCATTGGGATGGATAGCCTACGAGGTAAACTCCTGGATTAGAATTTTCCGGGTATCCTAGGCTCACCAAATCCCCCCCGAAAAAGGTTCTGACCAATTCCATCCCGTTTCAAGATGTCCCGGCCGACGCCGTGGTTATCGAACGCGTCATCAAAGGAGATCTTCCATCCATTAATGAGCATGCTCGCGTGTCATTGTTTCAAACCCTTTGCTCCCTTATGAGCATGTGTTGGAAGAGTAATCCTAGCGAAAGACCGACAGCTAGAGACTATCGGCATGCCGTCAGTGATATGGCGAGTAACACTGGTTTATAGTTTGTGAAACGCGATTAACCTGTTATGATATAGCCGATGGTCGTTCCACAAGGGAGATACTGGCTAGAGTCACCGTTTCCCACCCTGTCCTCTTCTGAAGCTCTGATGCAGAGGGGAGGGAGAGGGCGGGATTCCGGTGACTCTGTGATGGCACTTGCTTGCTTCACCGAGGCTCATCGGATCTACTCTAAGATTGGCGATAGGGAAGGCAAAGCCAACGCTATGAACTGTCTCGTTGAGCTGCATTTGGATCGAAAGGAGTACGGGGAGGCCATCAAGCTTTACTCCGAGGCCTTACATATTCGTTCCGACGTCGAAGACAGTCTCAGCAGAGCCTCCACTCTGTCAGGTCTCGCTCAAGTGCATAAGCTTCGGAAGGAGTACGGCGAGGCCATCAAGCTCTACTCCGAGGCCCTGCAAATACGGACTGACGTTGGCGACAGTCTCGGCAGAGCCTCCACTCTATCAAGTCTCGCCCAACTACATCGGCTTCAAAGGGAGTACAGCGTTGCCATCAAGCTCTACTCCGAGGCACTGCAAATCCATACCGACATCGGCAACATGGAAGGCAAAGCCTCCGCCCTCTGGGGTCTAGCTGAGGTGCATCGAGTTCGAAACGAGTACAACGAGGCCATTGCGCTCCGCTCCGAGGGGCTGCAAATCTCTTCCGACATCGACGACAGGCGAAGCAGAGCCGATGCTCTGTGGGGTGTTGCCGAGGTGCATCGGCTTCGACGCAAGTACAGCGAGGCTATCGTGCACTACTCCCATGCGCTGCAAATCCGTACCGACATCGGCGATAGAACAGGCCAAGCCTCCTCTCTGTCAAGCCTTGCTCAAGTGCATCAGGCTCGAAAGGAGTACGGTGAGGCCATCAAGCTCTACTCCGAGGCCTTGCAAATCCATACCGACATCGGCAACGTGGAAGGCAAAGCCTCCGCTCTGTGGGGCCTAGCTGAGGTGCATCGGCTTCGAAACGAGTACAACAAGGCCGTCGTGCTCCGCTCCGAGGGGCTGCAAATCCGTACCGACATCGACGACAGGCGAAGCAGAGCCGATGCTCTGTGGAGTCTCGCAGAGGTGCATCGGCTTCAAAACAAGTACAGCGAGGCTATCGCACACTACTCCCATGTGCTGCAAATCCGTACCGATATCGGCGACAAAACAGGCCAAGCGTCCGCTCTGTCAAGTCTCGCTCAAGTGCATCAGGTTCAAAAGGAGTACGGCGAAGCTGTCAAGCTCTACTCCAAGGCTCTGGAAATCCGTCTCGACGTGGACGACACCCAGGGCCAAGCATCTGCTCTGTCCCATCTCGCTCAACTGCATCTGCTTCGAAACGAGTACAACGAAGCTATCAAGCTCTACTCCAAAGCCCTCGAAATTCGTCCCGACGTCGACGACAGTCTGGGCCAAGCATCTTCTCTGTCACATCTCGCTCAACTGCATCTGCTTCGAAGCGAGTACAACGAAGCTATCGAGCTCTACTCCAAAGCCCTCGAAATTCGTCCCGACGTCGACGACAGTCGGGGCCAAGCATCTGCTCTGTCACATCTCGCTCAACTGCATCGGCTTCGAAACGAGTACAACGAAGCTATCGAGCTCTACTCCAAGGCCGTGCATATCCATACCGACATCAACGATATTCAAGGCAGAGCCTCAGCTCTGTTAAGTCTCGCTCAGCTTCACCAACTTCGAAGCGAGTACAGCGAGGCCATCGCACACTACTCCGAGGTCTTGAAAATTCGCACCGACATCAGCGACAGGGGAGGCGCAGCCGACGCTCTGTGGGGTCTCGGCGACGTGCATCGGGTTCGAAACGAGTACAGCGAGGCCATTACGCACTACACAATGGTTCTGCAAATCCGTACCGACATCGGCGATAGAACAGGCCAAGCCTCTGCTCTGTCGAGTCTTGCTCAAGTGCATCAGGCTCGAAAGGAGTACGGTGAGGCCATCAAGCTCTACTCCGAGGCCCTGCAAATCCATACCGACATCGGCAACGTGGAAGGCAAAGCCTCCGCTCTGTGGGGCCTAGCTGAGGTGCATCGGCTTCGAAACGAGTACAACGAGGCCGTCGTGCTCCGCTCCGAGGGGCTGCAAATCCGTACCGACATCGACGACAGGCGAAGCAGAGCCGATGCTCTGTGGAGTCTCGCAGAGGTGCATCGGCTTCAAAACAAGTACAGCGAGGCTATCGCACACTACTCCCATGCGCTGCAAATCCGTACCGATATCGGCGACAGAACAGGCCAAGCGTCCGCTCTGTCAAGTCTCGCTCAAGTGCATCAGGTTCAAAAGGAGTACGGCGAAGCTGTCAAGCTCTACTCCAAGGCTCTGGAAATCCGTCTCGACGTGGACGACACCCAGGGCCAAGCATCTGCTCTGTCCCATCTCGCTCAACTGCATCTGCTTCGAAACGAGTACAACGAAGCTATCAAGCTCTACTCCAAAGCCCTCGAAATTCGTCCCGACGTCGACGACAGTCTGGGCCAAGCATCTTCTCTGTCACATCTCGCTCAACTGCATCTGCTTCGAAGCGAGTACAACGAAGCTATCGAGCTCTACTCCAAAGCCCTCGAAATTCGTCCCGACGTCGACGACAGTCGGGGCCAAGCAT
>WSUB01000061.1:152412-219557 GCA_019633425.1 Tulasnella sp. 424 | reverse complement strand
TTAGCTATTGCTTACAGTGCCCTAATAATTCAGCAAGGCAATGTGAATATACTGATATAAAATGCTATTATGCTATGCAGATATTATTTGCTATAAAGTGCTATAAAGTGATATACAATAATATAACTTGCAATTATATGCTATGCTCTAATATATACTGGTGGCCCAATATATAGCATATGTGTACTATATAGTTTTCCTAGGAAATATATCCCAAAAGGCTTTTTGCTGATGCAGCTCGAGAATATGGGACAGGCTGGCTTCCTCCCGGATCGCTGGCAATTTTCCTTTCACAACGTTCGATACAATCGGTCCCATGGCACGGAGTTCGTCGAATGGGATTTTACCGGTAAAGATCTAAAGCATGGTCGTATATGTGAGCAAAAGACGGTGAGGAGCCCACTGCGTCCTTACCTCCCAGCATATCCAGCCGAGAGCCCACATATCGCTGGGTAAATCTTGCAACTCACTCTTCAACACCTCAGGGGCCGTCCACCGCAAGCTATACCCAGGTCCCGTCAAAGTGAGCTCCAAGGTGGACCGATTGAATTTGATTTTTGGAGAATTAATTCCTGAACAACATCGTCGATGGTTTCTCGGCGCGGTGGCTCCGAATCCCCGTCTTCTGTTTTCGGGTCGAGGTTTCCTTTCGTCCGGGCCGATCCAAAATCCGTGATCACTGCGTGGTACGAGGAGCTGACTAAGATGTTCATCTGAAATCCGGTCGATGAGTGCACAGCATCTCGAACGGCAGCTTGACGGACTCACCGACTTGAGGTCGCCATGGCAGATCGGAGGTTGTCTGGTGTGAAGGTACTCCACGCCATTGGCTACATCTTCAATCTAAGTCGACGATTCGTTCGTATCACTCAACATAATGGCACGCACGACACAAGCTCACCAAGGAGACACGTTCGGGAATGTCCCACTCGCCGGACACCAGAAACTCTCGAACGTTTCCGTTCGGTTCCCAAGGTAAAACGATCCAAGCGTCGCCCTTTTCCATGTCCTCGACAAAACCGAGGAATGTGACCGTGTTGGGGTGAGAAAGGCTGGCCATTATACTGAGCTCGTAGGCGAAAGACTGGGACGGGGATAATTAGAATAATGAAAGAAACGCATGAAGGCAACCATACGTTGTAAAACTTGGCCGATGCTTCGGCATCCTCACGATTCCATTCGAGCTTCTTAATCGCCAATTTCCTCTCAAGGAACGTTTTCAGGAACTGTTCAGGGATCCATGTCGCGACTTCTTCAGGGAGAATTCTCGTTCCAGCGACGATGGTCCCTTGCCCGCCTCTTGCACATGGTTTGGAGTCTGTAATTTTGACTGTACTGGGGTCGATTCGGTGCCTGAACAATCCGTCAAGAATCTCCCGCTTGAAATTTCCACGTCAGTGCGTACTTCCGCTTTCGCGTGCGGGGAGGACTTACAGCCTTGCGTCGGCTTTGAGGTACCGCGGGCTGGTGTGAGAGGCTGTCCGCCATGTCGAGCCAAGTCGTATACAGTTGAAAGTTGGTCAGGGAGGAAGGGGTATAGACGGTTGTGGGCAAGGCTTTGTGACGAACAGAGACCAGGGGGAAGGAGTTCTGTGGGATTCGACCCCACGTCAGCAGTTTCTTCCACTGTTTAAAAATCGAGAACCCGTCGTACCCAAACCCCTCATATCTCCAATCGTCTATGAGTACTTTTCGCCGATGCCGCTCGCCATCGTCGCACTTTTGGACACAGAACTCCAGCAGAGGCCCTCCACGCCCTCGCAATGCTTTCCTACATCGATTCGAAGGGTCGTGTACTCGGAGAGTCAGTCGAGGGATTTTTTGAGCGGAGGTGACGGCTCGTACGAGTGGTGAACATTCTGGACTTGGCTGTGCGTGCTCGGCTTTTGTTCGGCTTTACTCCTCTCACAGCCCAGATATATGCTGACCGCCTGACCGTCGCCGTCCATCACACCAGTTTCGATCTATTCCAATCCTTGTAAGCTATCCCTTGGTCAGGTCTCAACGATCGGGGGTTTTTGGCATCATTCCCTTTTTGAATTCTCAGTGGGATACATATACTACATGACATGCTTGGTACGGTTCAAAAAGTGTACACTAGATGATAGATAAAACCTCTCCCGGAATACCGACGAACAGCTGCGGGACAGGCAAGAACTCCCCCTCCTGATTGTTCGGATTAGTCTTGAAAACAAAAACGGCCTCTGGCGTTTCATTCTCTCGAAGCCACGACTTGTCCTCTCCAGGTCCCAAGATAACGTCTTCGGCAGTGTGTCCTTTGATCCCAGCTCGGTTCGAAGTCCAGACTTTGATCTTCTTGCCGGTATGGTTCACGATGTGGAGGACGTCGTCCTTGGGCTTCTCGATGGTTAGATGAGGTAGAAGGGTTCTTGACAGCCCCAAAGATAGGGCGGCAAAAGTAAGAGTGGGGTTCGCTTCGGGAGAGTATGGGAAGACTGAGAGATCGCAGACATAGACGCCCTCATAGTTTCGGAGTTTGAGGTTCTCGTCGACGCTGTAGACGCTCGGCCCCTTCGATCCTCTATCTGACGCCTTCTTCATCGGAAGGGTGCCCAATTCGTGCGCTACTCCTCCGAGCTCCAGGTACTTGAACTCCTCCGAGTCTCCCGGCTGGTCAACGAACTCCACTCGGAGCACGTCTTGAATGGTCTTCATGGTGGCTTCCGTCAGTCTGACCATCTTCCGCTCATCTTGCTGGCGGCGGTCGTCCTTGGCCCTGATAATCTTCACCACGGGCTCGCCGTTAACGAGGTTAATGGTACACTGGGACTCGAGGGATGTCTTGGTGATGAACACCATGATAAACGTGGGAAGGTCCTCACTGAGGGACTTGCCTCGAGGGAGGAAAGAGGAGGCGTCGAGAGACAGGTTCCCCAACAGAACCTCGTCGTCGCTCGTCTCCACGTAGGTTTGAAGCTTCATCGATCCCACCTCTTGTCTATCACTTGGGTTCTTGTAACGGAAGGACTTGGTTCTGTAGAGGATATCGTGATCTGTGAGTCGGCATCCTCCCATCTCGGCGTTCTTCAGCGGGACGTCGCTCCTCAACAAAATGGCAGGCGATGCGACGCTGCCTGCGCAGAGAATCACCCTTCCGGCCGACGGCTTGACTTCGAGAACCGTTACAAGGTTGAATGGACTGTTCATGTTGCGACCAAGAAGTCCGCTTGAGTGTTCTTCCGGGGACAATATGCACCAGAGGAATGAAAGCTTCGTAATCCTCGCGTTCAACCATGGGCGAGTCCTCGTTCCGTTTCAGGTTTGTGCTCCACCTAACTGATAGGCTCGGTTCATAGCCCAAGGAGGACAGCGGCCAGGAGATCCACGACTACTCTTACTGTGACAGCGCCATAAGCTCATCATCAACTCTGGTCTCACCTCCATCTCCGGCGAGATCACTAAGCCTGTTCCCTTGCAAGGCGAGTTCTGAGGCTCCAAGTCTAAACCAATTCTGGTTAAGCTGGGTGCAATTGAAACGGACGACCATGGCTGATTGATCGTTCATGGTAGCGACGGACACGCGAAGTCGCGGTATCATCTGAATCAGATCCCGCAGGAGCAGCCTTTCCTTCGTGGAAGTTTGACAATGACTATTGGGTGCGTTGCTTAGGGATGAGTTGGTACACGCCGGAAGACTCACTTGAACTGACATCCAGTTCGATACTATGTCAGACGGGCATGTTACGGCCAAGGTGACCTTTAACAAGAACGAGTCCGTTACTCTCGTCGATTTCACTTTTGCAAATCGCCGCTGAAACGACATTCATCGTTCCGCTCAGCACTCAGCAGGAGATTCGCGAAAAATCGTTCAACCGTCATCAATGCCCCACCCCACTACGCCCACCGCAATCACCGTCCTACCACTCTCTACGAGCTCATCGAAGACAGCCAAAAATACTCCAAAGAGGGGGGCAGATACGATGTTGGTGAAGTAAACTACTACAGGCATATCAACCCGCTATTCAGGAGGATGTACATGAACTCTTGGACCAACTTCAACCTAACGAAGGCGACGGTACGTGATTGATCAGGAGGAACTATGATGCTCTGTGCACTGACGATAATGACCCGCGCAGGATCTCGCCGGGCCAGCCTTTTCCTCGACAACCCTGACCTTGCTAATCCTAGCACCAGCTACCCAGAAACTCGAGAAAGAATTTTCACCCGCGTCCGTGCTCCTGTTGTTAAAGTGCATCCTAAGCAGCTCCCTACTGCCCAACACCCCACCCCAAATCGTGATTCAGAAAACCTTGCGCTCCGCACGTTCCAAGCTTATATGTATTGGATTCCTCGTCTTGGTGGCAACGAAAGTGAGTCTCCCGCAGCTCCCGTCTTTTTTTTTTTAAAACCTCGAACATCGACCCCTCGACATCTCCTGTTACACATCACAGAAGTGACCATTGACATTGACAGGCATTGAAAATATCCAGGTAACCTGGGTCCCGATATCATTAACCGCCTTTTCCATGAGCTTGTCGAGGTTTCGCTTTGCTCTTTCTAGGTCGAGAAATGGAATTCTGTTCACTCCCAACTTTCCGGCTCTGGCAGCGTCACGCCCAAATTCTTGCGACAACCCCGGCAAGGCCATGCGAGCAAGCTCGAGGACCGCCAAGCAGAACCAGTAGCATTGATAGTCCTTGACATCGTACTGTGGCGCCACGCTCGCTACCACCTGAAGGATGAGACAAAGATCGGGAATCCCGCATGTAGTTGTGTCGAGAACGCGAAGTGAGGAGAGTTGCCAAGGGTGCCGATCATCAATAGCTCCGCCTGCAAAGAGCTTGTTTCCTTTCGCTCTTATCTTTTCCTCTCCTCCGCCTCTAAGTGGCCAACGGGATATCTGATCCTTCGTGGGTCCCAATGACGAGAGAGGGTGCCACCAAATCGTCGCCGGACTCTGGCAGAGTCGCCGACTGCCTTCCCACTTTATTTGGTGAGTTCAGGCATGTTTCCCTCTGGTAGATCATACTCTCGAGGAAGAGGGAGAAGCTGCCTTCAGGGCGTTAAGACGGCGCCCGGGTTTTGCCGGAGACCTGCACCTTAACGCGTCTCTCCGGTCGACATCCAGAGGCAGAATACTGACCTCGGCGGAATCTTTTCGATCGTCATTAGCCGGCTTGAGACTTACCAGTGAAAACGTTCAACGGCAGACGAGAAAAGTGTATGACTCTCGGTCTCACCTTCCAAAATTCTGCCAGAATTTAGTCTCTTACGAATTCCGTCAAAATGCTGTAGCCTCCCAAATTCAAGTCACGCGCTTGATATCCACCGCCCCGCCTCACAACCACCCCGAGCCGCAATCGTTGCCAGTCCCAACAATGCCCTGCTCTGTATCGAGGGAGCGGGAACCCCTTTCAGATCTTAGGCCTCCTTATGATGCAGAAGAGCTCGACCCTAACGAGGATTGCTTCCTAAAACAACCTGAGTTTCGAATTTGGCCGCGGGAGGAGAAGGGCAAGGTCTATCATGCTCCTTCTTCCGATTCAACCTTGCATTCCTTATACATCTTCTCTTATAGTACGTTGACGAGCTTTCTAGGGGAGAATCACGATCGTATTTTCGCAAATTCAGAAAAGTAGGACACACCATCAGTGATACAAAGGCACTCAAGTTGATGTACATATCCCCATTAGTAGCGGTGGAATTCGGGGAAACTGAATGGTGAGGTGGTTTTTGAACTAAATCGCCACTCTTGTCCCAACGCTTTCGAATGCCCTCTCCCCAGATAGCGGGACGGTTGCCGCCCGTGTCGCATCCTCGTCCAATACGGTTTCATCACCCTTGAATCTAGTCAGCTAAGGCCAGTGATGGGAGTGCTGCAAGATTGCGCGGTACCTAAGTCCAATGTACGAGGGTTTCTAGAATCCGTAGTGCGGAATTCTCATACCTCGACCTATCAATGCAATATACATGCAATTATGAGTATGGAATGACGATTTATGCATGATTCTTATGGACGACTTTTGGGATGTCAAGAGATTGTATCCTAGAAGTTGAAACAAAGCCGAGCGCGGCGAGGAAGTACACATTTTTTCCCGTGGTGGTTGAGATGCTGCGAGGTAATTTTCACTCGTGTCCGGTGTAGGGCTTACAGTGATACCTGAACACGCTTGTAACAATGGTAACATCGACTGCATTTATTCATTTTCAACTTGTAGACCGCAACTCTGGCACTAACATCGAGAATTTCGCAGCCCTCCGTGACGTTAGGCCTTTGGGACTTGGAGGACTTTCCCGCTTCGGGAGCTCTCGTACATCAATTCAACCATGTGAATCACTTCTCTGGCTTGCTCGGGCTGGTTCATACATATTAGCTTCACATCTCACACGTTTAGTTACATTGCTTACTTTTACATAGAGTTTAGAAGGGTCTCTCTCTTGGAGGGCTTCACCAACATTTTCATACCAAGACAGGCTTGTTGACGTGCATGATTAGAGAGTTACGGTCAGCCAAATCTTCCGGAAACACACTTACTATCGCCCGTGCTCCGAGATGACCCGCTCAGATTTCATGGTGCCGTCCGACTGAGCTATCGTGAGAATGCCAGCTTGCGGCTCCGCCTCTGGAAGGCAAGTAAGGGTGACAAACTCGAGCGAAGTTATTGAAAACGTTGGATAGACTCACCCACGCCAAAAGCGGGGTCGCTTGTCGACATCGGCGGATCGAGTTTGAGCTGATCCTCCTGTGGGTCAATCCCGTATTTGACAAATGACCCCTTCGTTCCTTTAACCTGTCAAGTATGCAGGTTGCTCAGATCTTCAAGCTCCATTTTAGCACTTTGTGCTACATACTGAGTATCGAAGCTGGGGTTCGACGGCGCTCAGGGGGCTGCCGTGCAAATGGACCACGAGAGGGACATTCGAACCTGGGACATTGTCGTAAAAGAAAGTACTGAAGAAAGCGTCATCGAAATCGTCAGGGCCCAGCTTGCGAGAGTTGTAGATGTAGCCAAAAATTCGGTCTGGTAGGCCAAACAAGACGAGAATTTGGTCGACCTGGTTTCCACTATCAATCAGTATCGGGCAGAGTTGCGGCGGCAAGAGCGAGCACCTACTAGGTGAGAACCAAGGTCGTATACCACGCCTTGTCCTTTCCCCGCTTGCTCTTTCCATGTGCCGCCACCTTTGAGCTGGGGCCGCCAACGGTCGTATCTCGTCTCAAAGGACGAAATATCTCCCAGGGCGCCGGTGTAAATAAGCTTGGCTAGCGTAAGAAAGTCGCTGTCAAACCTGCGGTTCTGGTAGGTAGCGATGATGAGAGGAGGAGAATGAGACTTGGCAATTTGGACGAGTTCGTCGGCTTCAGCTACGCTAGGAGTCAACGGTTTCTCAATAATGACGTGCTTCCCAGCTTGTAGAATCGACTGTTGGAAATCGGTCAACCATGATATACCTCCGCAGAGACCGAGATTCATCTCGCCTTGGCGAAGCCGTAGTGCGTCGAGTTCGGCGTTCCCACAACTACAGCCTGGACGTCGGGGTCGTTCAGAACCTCTTCGATGGTGGTGACCACTTTGATGTGGTTGCCATATCGGGATCTGGCCTCCGACTTTGTAGCCGTTGCCGACCTTTCTAGGATAGAGTGCAGCTCGAACAAGTTCGGAAGAGTTTTAATCTATTTACGTGAAATGGTATCAGCGAGTGGTGTTTCCAGCGGCGAGACTGGGATTGCATACAAATGGGATGTGGAAGACTGTTGCGCTCATCCCCATGCTAGTGGATCGAATCGCCAAATGCAAGGTTAGTTTGAGACAGTAGACTCTCGATATCGTAGTTACCCGAGCACGGAAATTTTGGTGGGCTTTGGGGAGGACATTGCTTGGTTGCCTCGGTCGTTGGCAGGAATGCAGATAGATGAGTGTGGTATGACGCAGTATCTGGAAATGACAAATCCCGACCGGCCCGGCGACTCCCGGCGACGATGCCTCTCGGCAAGTCGAACCGTTTTGTACTTTCGTGGGCCGGCGGGCCATTCTAACAACGCAGAGCTATCGAATGGCGAGCATGTCGACAATTAATTACTCAACCAAAATGGGGTGGCTAGGATGGCGAGCGTTATCTTTGGCCACTGCCTGCATTGAATGAGGCGATTTCCAATGAAGGTTGGGGGAAAGACGGAAGATAAATTCTATATATGGTTCCGTACGTTCTGGGGAATAGGATTCAATGAAAAGATTCCGAGTCCCGCATCCTCGTGGGGGAGGCGATAAGTACAAACTTTCCGGAATTCCACAACCATGAAGCACGATTCAGTCCTGGACCCGTAAACGTTGGTGGTTATCGTAGGCAGAAACCGGGTGGGCCATGCTCTTAGCACGTTGTGGGCGTCTTGATGCCAACGGACTAAGCCTCTTGAACGAGCGGCAAGGGAGGCTGAACGCCGCAAGGTGGTCTTCGGTGACGCCGGCGCTTGAATCCAGTGCTTCTATCAAGCATCTAATGTAGATATCAGGAAATCGAGTTGAACGCTTCCCGGGCTTCCCGCTGCGTTCCCGGCGCCAGAACGCGTCGGTCGTGAGCGCTGGGTCCGAGAATAAACGTTGAATATCATTCGTACTGCCAAGAGAGAGCTGTGATTAACGCCCACATAACGAGAGACGCGGACATTTCGGTCTCCTTTGCGCTTACCTATTTACCAAATGTGGAATTCCTCACCCAAGGGTTTGTTTCTCGAACGATCCTGTGGCGGCGTCGGAGGACGCGTCCGTTTGCCCCAAGCCTCTTTGGACGATTATCATTGGCGAAGCAAAGTTCTAATGGGTCCGCGATCGAGGATGCCGTAGTGGGCAGCGTCTGGGATGGCCGGTAGCGGTGTCGACGGACTTATCGGTGATCTTGGTCCAAACCGAAAAGCCTCTCGATCTGGAAGATATAAAGTCCCCTCTAACCCTCGACCTCTCAGAACTCAACCAACCTCTCATTCTCCCTCATCTACTTCATCCTTTTCATCCCCTCTCATCACTTCTCATATGGCTCCCATCGAAGTCAAGAAGATCTGCTGCATTGGTGCAGGTCAGTACGCGTCGCGTCTCATAAGCTTCGCCCAACTCACCGAAGCGCGTTTATGCAGGCTACGTCGGCGGCCCAACTTGCGCTGTCATTGCCCTCAAGTGTCCTCATATCCAGGTCACCATCGTTGACCTTAATCAGGCTCGTGTTGACGCCTGGAACTCCCCCGATTACAACCTTCCTATCTATGAGCCTGGCCTCCTCGAGGTCGTCAAAGAGGCTCGTGGCCGCAATCTCTTCTTCTCCACCGATGTCGATAAGGGTATCCTAGAGGCAGACCTTATCTTTGTATCTGTCAACACACCGACCAAGAAGAGTGGTGTCGGTGCTGGCTTCGCTGCTGATCTCAAGTGAGTCGTTGCTCTTGCCCATCGCCCTAAGGCGCTCATCCCTTGGTTAACAACGCGAAACTGACTCCCGGTGTGTTAAACCCCTGCAGCTACGTTGAACTTGCCACGCGTCGCATCGCTCATATCGCGACGTCCAACAAGATCGTCGTTGAAAAGTCCACCGTGCCCTGTCGAACTGCCGAGTCCATGCGCACCATCCTAGAGGCCAATTCCAAGCCCGGCACTCGCTTCGACATTCTTTCCAACCCCGAGTTCTTGGCAGAGGGCACCGCCATTGCGGATCTGTTCGCCCCCGACCGTGTTCTCATTGGGTCCCTTCAATCGCAGGAGGGCAAGGATGCCTGTGCAGCTCTTGCCGGTGTCTACGCCAACTGGGTTCCGTGAGTGATGATCTTTTCTTCTCAGAAAGACATGGATATGATCTAACCCACTGGTTCTGATTTAGTACCGAGCGCATCTTGACGGTTGGCCTTTGGTCGTCGGAACTTTCCAAGTTGGCAGCCAACGCCATGCTTGCCCAGCGTATCTCTTCTGTCAACGCCCTCTCGGCGATCTGTGAAGCTACCGGTGCCAACATTGACGAAGTTGCCCACGCCGTTGGCAAGGACTCTCGTGTTGGTCCCAAATTCTTGCGCGCCTCGGTCGGCTTTGGTGGAAGCTGCTTCCAAAAGGACATTCTTAACCTCGTCTACCTTTCCGAGAGCTTGCATCTTCCCGAAGTTGCAGCTTACTGGAGGCAAGTAGTCGAGATGAACGAATATCAGAAGCGTCGTTTCTCCAAGCGCGTTGTCGATACCCTCTTCAACACTATCACAGGCAAGGTACGAAGAGGCGTTTGGCCCGAGTAATACTGTGGGAATCTAAAGCCACTTCTTTTGTACACAGCGTATCGCTGTCCTCGGGTTCGCGTTCAAGGCCGACACCGGTGACACTCGTGAATCGGCCGCCATCACTCTTATCCGCGACTTCCTTTCGGAGAGAGCTCGCGTTACCATCTATGATCCCAAGGTTGAGGAAAGCCAAATCTGGCTTGACCTGCAGGAGGCTTTACCCACGACTCCTCTAGAACAGAGTAAGCGTTCTGTGGGGCTTGTCACGATTAAACGTAGGCTTGCTAACGGACTGTATTGCTGTTTGCAGTCAAGAAATCCGTCACCATCTCCAAGACCGCTCTCGAAGCCTGCGAAGCGTCCGAGGCTGTCGTCATTGCCACCGAGTGGAAGGAATTCCAGCAAATCGATTGGGACACTGTTTACGAGAAGATGTCCAAGCCCGCTTTCGTCTTCGACGGTCGTCTCCTCGTTGATGCCGAGTCGTTAAGGAAGATTGGCTTCAAGGTCACCACCATTGGTCGCGGCGAGCGGTTGTAAGAGTTTGACAAGAGTACCAATGAAAACGTGTTATTTTTTTTTTTTGAATCACCGTCACCCTTTCTTCTTCGTCTTTAACGCCGGCTGCATGTAGCCTCTTATCTTGGAATAGACTTTGTTACGAATTACCCTTCATTACATATTACGAGCACTGAATAGACGACCCACGAGCTGCATATCAACAATTCAGAGATCTAGGGCTCATGTAGCTCGGAGAACCGGACCGAAATCCTCATGGCTGACAGAGATCTACAGTAAAAAACCTTGGGATGGGGTACGTTGAAAAAAATAGGCTCATGCTACGTGGGCAATGGACCTCATACCTGATGCCGAACAAGGCTTCGGGACCTGGCTCCGGCGGCTCCGTGTACTTACTCGCTCCATCATCCAGCGCTTGTCGATATTCACCCCAGGAGCCCTGAGTGCAAGACATTTACAAGAACGTTGATGCGAAAGCTATGTCGAACGCAAGGAGACTACACCGGGCAGTCTCGTGGGTCGAAAAGCTCGTAGTTCGACATACTGTAAAAGGGAAATGCACCGATGGGGAGCCGGAGGACCCTTCTTGGTACCGAAGAGGAACGAAGCAATTGGGACGAGAGTAATATTGGACCGCGTGCCTGAGCTTTAAGGATGAAATGCGGTCGCTCGCAAGGATTTTGTTGCGAGTGGGAAGAGTCGCGGGTGTTGAGGCTAATGCATGACGGGGCGGTCGATGTCTCAACTAAATTTGCGAGTTTGTGTTGGAAAAAAAGGGGAAAAAAAAAACTTGGGCAGCCAAATATCCAGCTATGCAATTGCAGGGTGAGACATGAGGCCGATCTGCAAAAGGCAGGTTGCTTGGACCCGTGGCGCGGGAGACCATAGACGTATTGGGAAATGCTTGTAGTGATGGAAGGGCTGATGCATGTGTTAACATTGGGTTGAGCAGACCTGTTTTCTTGGGACTGGGAGTGTGAAACGTTTGTTCGAGAGTGTAAAAAGGACCATGGTGGGAAGAGAGATCGGCGTGTTTGAAGAAGCTCGAGACGCGAAGGGAGCACATGCAAGGTTGTGTTTCCAATGAGACAGGCAGGGCAGGTCTGCCTCTGGGGATCGAAGCACCGACGACTGTATTCCAGGCTGCAGAGAAGTCGATTTGCAAGAGGGCTCATGCTGTCTGACGATACATAGAAATACAACACATCAGAGGATGATGATGGGCGACGTGGAAGTGGGATTCTCCGGAGTCCGAGCTTGGCAGAAAGCTGAAGCCGAGCGGACCGGACCAATCTGCCATATGGGGAGGACATGATTATAATGAATGACGCGCAGCGATGATTTTGACAGATCGTGAGTCCCCACCCGAGTGACATGAATTGGTGTGCTGCGATGATCTTGACAGCTCGTGAATAGCCACGCGAATGACATGAATTGAGCGCGGAGATACGGCGAATCAAGGCGAGTGGACCGATTGGCGTTGGATGAACGCGAACGGCAGAACCCGGCACCGATTTCTCTGTGAGTGCGTTCTTTCCGTCCCGTGTGGATTTGGGCGTATCTGTGGATAAACAAATCAACAAACACTGTAAAAGGCAAGTGAGGATCGCTACGTAAGATGCGAAGGGGAGGGAAGTCAGCTGGTTGTCAAGGGGTAAGTAAAACGAAACGACCCAAGAAAAAAAAAGGTAGGGAAGGAATCGGTTCACTCCGGCGTTTAGAATTCCGTTGTTACCCCAGCTTTCCACCATGAGAATTCATAGTGCGTACATGGTTCCACCAAATTCACTTTTTTCTTCGAGTGTGGCGTAAGTTTAAGTGGTGGCTTGGGAACTGAAAACCGTCAGTCAGGAATCTGCGGTGCCAAGTGGACCTCTCACCTCGCAACGGGGCGGGCAAAGACGCGTTGGGTATGAATCAGGGTGGCCGGAACTCCGGCAGCGGGTGTCGAGGGGTGGGTGGCTCGGTGCTTGCATCATCTAGCGCCGTTTGCCCTCCGTCCCATGGGCCGAAAACGATCATACGTGGTCGGCGATTGAAAAAAAGCGTTTGGCGAATGCAGTGTGGAGGTGGCTTTTCTCGAGCGTTGGCAAAAAAGCTCTTTGGTAATGGGGGCTGAAAAGAAATCCAACTTTTGTGGCGCATTATGTTATGCCTTTTACTTGCACGTCCGCCCTCGTCTGTATTGTCTTCGCAGACGATAAATGGAGCAAAAAAAAAAGAGATAGCAATCGTCACTCTGAAACGAGAAGCACGTGACTTGTGTGCCCGAGGGAGATCTGGGGAAGCGAATCAGAAGCATTAAGGGAGGGCGACGGGGACTTTGGGTTCTTCGCCGCCCAATGAAATCTCAGGGGTATCCCATCCCAAGCTATAGACCCCAAATCTCGGCCCTTTCCTCAATGGATATGTATCTCGGGCCGAGACGCAGCGTCGTATTGCAGTCCGCAGCGCATACGATAAACCGTGCACTCGGTATGGAAGCATGTCGGGGGACGGAGAAAAGAAAGCCAGAGGACGGGGGCGCACGCGAAGGGGGATCGTCAATGAAGCGAAAAGCCTCCGAACCGCGGCATTCGTGGTCGATCGGTGGTAGGGTGGTCCATTTGTGGCGTTTCTCGGGGGGAAGCGGAGATTGTCGGTGCCAGGTCGAGCGAGGTGCTGTGCGTGACGATAGGTGACGATAGGGGGACAAGCCAACTGGGAACAAAAGGAGAAAACATACTCCTAATAGTGATTAGAGTTGTGTTCAACGTTATATCGTTTATCATCCCCCTCTCTTGTACTTGCCCACGATGCGGAAGGGAATCGTCGGGAGCGAAACCGGAACCGGAACCGGCGAATTTCTGTGGCTGCGGTGGTGAGTCGCTTGGTGGTGTTTGTTAATCAGCGCTTATGGTGATTGGCCTTTGAGGCCCAAGTAGGAAAAGTGTGTCGTTTGAACAACGCAAATGGAATTACAGTGGGTCTAGTGCGCTCACAAGATCTCTCTGTCAACTTGCTCGAGATTGTTTACTGTGTGAGATGAATATATCATCATTTATGGAGAGTTCCGGAGATTGTAGGAGCGAGAGGAAATGTGGATGAAGGGACTCCGGCGCTAGCATCTGGGCACAGCTTATATCCTATGCACCCGCCGCAGCTCCGAAACCCACGCACAGCGTCAACCTAGAGCCTGTAGGTGGTCACAGCGAGCGCACGACGTCGAGCGGTTGATGACGACGTCGAGGGGTTGTCGAGTAGTGAGTGGGATGAAAGGGAAGGGTGATTGATCGTGGGAAGAGTGGGCGCTGCCGAAAGGGTCCTTCTGATCCAGGGAAGCTAATTATTTGTGACCCAGGAGATTGGCTCAGTGTGTCTCTCTGCAATCACTCAAAAAACCCATCACTCGCCCAAAAGACGACGACCCTCCCTTTTGCTACCTGTTCCCTCTTGCTACTCACAAACGCCATCCAGCATTCGACTCACCGCCGGTCCATCCCTCCACTACCAAGCATTATAGACGAAGAAGAAGAAGAAGTAGTAGTAGTAGGCGGAGGAGGGTGAAACGACCTGCATACGACCACAGAAAAAGCCATCAGAGACGACTGCCCATTGTCCATCGACACGTTCCCCTCCGACTCTTTTTTTTTCATCTTTTTCTTGTGGCGGTCATGTCCTCATCATCGCCAATACCCTCATCCAGCAACCCAGACGACGTGCAGACACCGACGACGACGACGACTCCAATATCCACCATGAACGATGATACCCAAATACAGTCCACTTCAAAATCTCATTCCGCTTCCGTTCCCCCTCCACCCCCATCAAGACCTCCCCCTCCCCCTCCAACAGCCTTCCGTTCACGCAACCACCCTCCATCGCATCCTGAAAACCCAGCACCGACACCACCGCCCCGTTCCCCACTCCCTGCGCTTCCTTCAGCCTCGTCTCCCCTTACCGTCGACATGGAGACATCCGGTCCACCAATTCTCAATCTCGTCGGTCGATCAACAACCACCTCTTCCTCCTCTGCACGAGTCAGTTGGGCTCCGTCTCCTCAGAAACAAATGCCATTCGATGTAAAACCGGGTTGGTTTGACCCAGAGACTGGCTCGCTTTCCGATCGGACCGTCTCAGACGCGTTCTTACTCGACGCTTTAATGGGTCCAAACACCCACCAGACATTGGATCACTGGCACAACAACCAGTTCAAGCCTACAATCGGAGGTATGAGGGTCACAGACAGCGAATTGGGCCATCCAGCTACCGGGACCACCAGCAGACCGCCGAGCGATACCTTTTCATCCGCGTCCCATGTCACCTCCATCCTCGCAGCCTATTCTGCCATGCCAAGCGGGTCCTCCTCTCGCCCCCGCTCAAGGGCCAGCGTAGCCTCGGCGTCTACCACAGGTCGTCGTCGCAGCAAAAAGGATCGCCGCGTATCTCCACCCTCGTTTCAGAGGACCCACACAGCCCCAGCGTCTCCTCGCGCATCGATCGCCTCCGACCTCTTGTCGCTCTCAGAGACCTCAAAGGCTCTCAATGATCTCTCAAAGCGACTCTCGGGCTCCTTCCAGCTCCCTCAACTACCCGTCGTCGACGCAAGGCGCGAAAGCATAGACGCCTTTGATCCATTCGAGTTTGACCGCTTCCAAGATAAACAACCTTCAACCTTGGGTCGAAGCGCTCGGTCTTCTCCGGCTGCCAATGACCACTCCAACAGGAGCTCCATTGCTTCCACCAGCCAACATCAGCATCACCTCACAATCACCGCGTCCAGTCCCCCTCCACCGTCTTCACCTACAGAACAACCTATTCTCTCCCCCACTCTCCGGTCCGCCTTATCTCGCTCGATCCGATCGACTGGTCCACCGGCTTCCCAGGACTTGCTGCAGAAATCCCAAGATCTTGCGGACAAGCGTGCGAACCTCGAGGCACGGAGAGCGGCTCTGCTGGGTCTTTCGTTGCCACCAAAACCTCTCGAATCCGAAACTCCACCACCTCCCAGCGCCCAGTTCCCGCCTTCATTAAAGACAAAGGGATCCAAACCACCGAAGTTGTTGCTCCGTCCGGATACCGCTGAAAGCATCAACTCGGTCTCTTCCGCTGCTACAGCCAGACCGGGGATAATCCTTCGTCCTTCCACCGATGGTTCTGCGTCACCAAGTCAGACAGAGTTTGACGCCTCTACAGTCGGCGCGAGAACTCCAGGAGCAGATACCACGAGGTTTAGAAGTCCATCGAGCATGACCTTTGGAGGAGACTGCCACAATCGTCCCCCTCCTCCCGTTCCCTCCAAGAGATTTTCAGACGCAGCTCCTCCTGTCCCCTCAAAACACGACTCCATCCCTCCGCCGCTGCCTCCCAAAGACGGCCCTCCGACTCCCCTTGCTTCAACCTTTGCTACCGCCCCTCCCATTTCGCCTGACCTCGAGTCCATCCTCGCCAACAAGACCGCGGAACGCTCTCGTTCTCGCTCGCGTCCACGCGACTCGATCACCACCACAGAGTCCTCTCTTTCCTCCGCCTCCAGTCGTCCCGTCAAGAGAACCCCTCCAGAAGTCGCAAACCGACGTCTCTCGACCATGTCCTCCATCAACTCGCTACGGAACCCGTCCCGTAACTTTTCCTTACCATCAGACGTATATGCCGAGGAGACCGAAGAAGAGGATGTCGACGATGATGCAGGAATAAACTATTTCTCGCATGCCGAGGCGAGAGCGATGGAGTGGTCACCAAAGACCGGCGGTTTGATCCGGACGTCCTTGGAGTCGTGCGTCGAAGCCTTGCAGGAGGACGAGTATCACAGCGATAGCTCCCTTGATCTCCACACACCTCTTCCGTAAGTTCCCCCAACGTTGATGCTCGACCGTTTTTAACCCGCTTTGTCCGTCTAGGGATATCCTTGTCCGCGCCGGCGTTCTCTCCTCCAGGAGTGCTCTCCTCGCCTCTACAAGCGGCAATGACGCCGAACAAAAGGGTAAGTGCGGCCCCACTCCTTGCCAACATTGACTAACCACCCTATTATTCCAGCCAAATCAAAGCAGGAGAAAGTCGCTGAACTTGCCCGTGGAGTTGGCGGAAAGGTCATTTCCAAGGATCGTCTCGTTCGTCATCGAGATGGCAAGACTCTCGGCTTGGGATTGGGCCTGACAACCGGACTGGGATGGAGCGATAGGTACAGTGTCCTCGACACCCATCTTCTTCCCAACATCCTACTAACCCCAACCCCACAGCGAGGATGAAGGCGCGCCTTCCCCTCTTCGTCGACACATCTCCCAGATCATCCTCAACAAAAAGACCTCTTCAGGTTCTTTTTCCACCCTTGCCTCGTCTGCCTCCAGCTCCCGTCGCGAATCAAACGTCAGTCAAACAACCGCAAGCAGCGGCCCAAGTCGTCGAAGCAGCAGCAAGGGCTCTGGCAGCACACACACCGGCAGCACCGTGAGCGGTCATGGCTCAAGCCAACTAAGTAAGCTTCGCACTACCAACCTGCGTGGAAGTCAAAGCATGGCCCAGATCCATCAACCCGCAACAAGGCCTCCACTTGCCACTCGTCAGGCCAGCATGTCCATTCCAGGCTACGGTGGCCCACCATCCTCCTATTCATCTCGGTTTTCAAAGTCTACTACCCAAAGTCAGCAGTCGTCCATCTCATCAATCGGAAGCATTTTGCAACCCCCCATGCCCCCGATCCCGTCTCCCGCCTCACGGTCACCAGCATCGTCGTCCACTTCATTGTCGACGGCGTCGTCTTCGTTTTCTCCCATCACCCCTGGCGGTTCACCAGCCGGTGATTCAACTGTAACCTTTAACTCCGACGCTGTTGGCACTGACGATTCAATTGCAACGACCGAGAAACCCGTCCGACCTGAAGTTAGGAGAACCGCGTCGTCCTCTGCCGCTTCCACCCCCACAGCCACCTTGTCTGGAAAAGCGACTCCCCGGTCTCGGGCGGCGTCCCACGCCATGCCACCGCCATCGTCGTTTGCAAAGTCAGCGGCAGTCTCGTCTCCCACTTCCTCAGCCAGTGGCGTTCCGGTCCCTCGGGCACGAACTAACAGCTCAGGTTCGGCGTCGGCCATTCCGGCTCCAGCCTCTCGCGCGAGGACAACTTCCACCAGCAGCGTGGCAACCAACACTACCTCTGCCTTGAAGTCCAAGTCTTCGATGGCTTCCATTAGGAGTGTTGCCCGGTCGATTAACAGCGAGACGGCACCCGCCTTGCCTTCGTTGGCCGCACCACCATCAAAGTCGGTGATGACCGTTGGAACCCTCGCATTCCCGTCTCCCCCGCCCCTCAGCCCTCACATCTTGAGCATGCGTATGGCACAGGCTCAAGCCCAGGCAGATCTCAGAAAGAGCAACCTTTCTCGAGCCACAACAATCGCTTCCCGGAAGTAACCAATCATCAGACTCCCCCTATTTTTCTTTTGTATATCCACCCTCGCCCCTCTCTTTTCTCATTTTCGCTGCCATTCTCGTGGAAGGTTTATTGTGTTAATATATACCTGTGCTTTTTTTCACTATTTCTTCATCATTTACTGCTCTGGATCATCTTTCCCTCTTTCGTTCTATCCCCCTCATTCGTTTCACTTGCGTCGAGGATATTCCAGGTCACGGTCTCTGGAGGCTTTCACTCTTTTTGCATCTTCTCCTAGAATTTGTTTTTCGTTCGAGCTAGTTGTACTTTTGTCGCTCTCTTACGCTGTTGGGCTATGCAATGCAATGCATTTGTTTTTACCTACCAATCAACGTGCATCTAAACGCGCGGTAGGGCGGACCAAGTCGCTCCGAGGGATCGAAACTTTTGAATATTTTACATTGCACGCCAGATGTTAGATGATCCCTCGAACTTATCGATTTAGCTCGAAGAAAAACACAATAGCTCTCTAAGGAAGGATTCAGCCATCAGGCTGTGCGGGCAGCTGGAGTATATGAGGGGTCCATGATCACGTCACCAACGCTGTTTAAGTGATAGCTGTCCCAGAACAAGATTCAGGCTGCTGTGTGGAATTGGATCGAGACGCAAGAAACTTACAATACTTCGGCCCCCCTCCTCCTTCTGGAACGGTCCAGGTGATATCCTGCGTAGGTACTTTAATGTCGCAGAGCTTGCAATGAATGCAATTCTGTCATCGCAGAGCGTCAACAACGATGTTTCGTTTCAGCTGATTCCAGGTGCTCACCTGAGAGTTTATGACGAGCTTCTTGCCTGCCCATCCCTCATCTTCCACCTTTGCGCTCTCACCTTCTTGGTCAACGTACTCGTAAACCCCTGCTGGGCAGGCTCTTCCAAGGAGACCTGCAAACTCCCCAACGTTCTTCTCGACATGCTGCCGACGTGCCTCACGGGCTTCGGGAACGTCGCCCTTGGATGCATACGGAAGCTGGAGATGCACTGGCGTATTTTCTTCATGGTTGGTGTTGGTGAGAGCAAGAGATGTGAGTAGGTCAGTTGAAAGAGGCGGCTCAAATGGTGGGTATTCTATGGGCTTGAAGTTCCTAATGCCCCGTAATCGATGTAAGAAGAGGTCAAAATAAAGTAAAGGGTGGACGACATACTTGGCAGGTTGGGTATGGTCAGCGTCCGAGATCCGGTTGCGGAACGTCCAAGGTACTCGTCCTTTTAGGAAGAGTGAATCCACTCCAGAATAGGCCATCCCTCCCCAAATACCCAACGATGTGTTGAAACTTGGTCGAATATTCCTGACTTCCTTCAGTTCCTTCCAAACCCAGCTTTCCTTGATGCTGCCCTCGTACTCGGACAGATTCACCGGTTGGCCAACGTATTCTCCTTCTTCATTGACCGAATCTTCCGGTAAAGATGCGATAGCATTGTAAGCTGCTTCGGCGGCTATCATCCCACTTTTCATAGCATTATGGGTTCCTTTGATTTTGGGGACGTTGACAAACCCAGCAGAGCAGCCAATTAGTGCCCCACCAGGGAAGTGGAGTTTGGGGATCGACTGAAGGCCACCCTCGTTAATGGTTCGGGCCCCATATGCAATCCTTTCACCGTCTTTGAGAAGATTTCGGAAGTATGGATGGTGCTTCCACCTCTGGAACCGCAGGGTGTCAAAACCCAAATCATCCGGAAACAAAGGCCGTCCATACCTGAAGCTCTCGATAAGGTGAAAGGTAAGGGTTGGCATAATCCAAGCCCACAACCAGTCCAACGCTGACGAGACCATCAGCCATATGATAGACCCAGCCTCCGCCATATGTCTTGTAATCGAATGGATATCCCATCGTATGCAGAACATGCCCTGGTTGATACACCTCATCCCTCACCCTCCAAACTTCCTTCACGCCCATCCCATACGTTTGCGGATCCTTTCCGTCTCGGAGGTTGAACCTCGTGATGGCACCCTTGGTCAAACTACCGTGTGCGCCTTCAGCTAAGAGAGTGACTTTTGCACGGAACAACATCCCAGGCTCGAATCCCTCCTTCTGTCTGAAGTTCTTGTCAATGCCGACGTCGTTGGTGATGACACCTCTGACTGCCTTGCCATCTTCGGAGTAGGCGAGCGACGCACCCGCGAACCCGGGATAAACTTCGACACCGTACTCATCCGCGGCAATATTTCCCAGCCAAGAGGTGACTTGGGAGAGAGAAACGATATAGTTTCCCTTGTTCGACATTTGCGGAGGATGGGGCATCGGAAAGGAGCGGGTCGAGGTGAAGAATCGCATGTGAGAGTCCACGGCAGGTTGCTTAAGCGGATGGGAAGGGTCGTTCTGCCAATCTGGCAAGAGTTCATTCAGAGCACGGGGCTCGATTACTGCGCCAGACAGCGTGTGCGAGCCTGGCGTGATTGGAGGTCAGACTTGTCGGTTTCGAGGAAAGCGTCAACACACACACTCACCGACTTCACTCCCCTTTTCCAACACTACGACTCTAATCTCCTTCCCTTTCTCTTTCTCGAGTTGCTTGAGCCGTATAGCAGCGCTGAGCCCTGCAGGCCCTCCTCCGACAATGCATACGTCGACATCGTCCGTCGGTCGGTCCACATTCGAAGGGTCGAACACTGGCTGCTGTGAATCATTGCGAGAGCGATGTGAGGTAGTGAATAGCCGTGTACTGGGCCATCGCAGGCGTTTCTTGTTAAGGGGGACGAGTGCTCTCCTCATCGTTGGTGGTGGTGGCAGGAGAATTCACGGGCGAGGTCACGATTTTTGGTTCACGTGCAATTTCGGAGCATGACGATTGCCCAAAGTCTCGGACCTCATTGGCTCACACTCACACACCAGATGAAGTGCCAAAATGAGAGTGGCTATAACTTTGAAGAATGGAATAAAGTAATGTTGTACCGTCAAATGGCACGTAAAGAAGGGAGGAAAAAAAAGACAAAAAATTACACGGGCAGTATCAAGTATTGTAGACCGGCTAAATTGCAAGTGGAATAACCCGGTTAGTCCCAGAACGACACAGCTGAGACAGACACTTACATCGGGCATCCGATTCCGCTCAATCCCATTTACCGGTGGACCTCCTTCCAGGCCAGACTCATACACCCCATTCATCACCACAGGACTCGATACTTCAGTCACGGTCGTAGCACTACTTGAACGGCCCCTCATCGCGGCTGAAGGCGGCAGCGCTGGAACAACGAATCCTCGAGATGAAGCTGAGGGTAACATGGGACTTTTCATCGGGGTCCCGTTGCCAAAATTCGTCCGTATCGTCAAGTTGGGAGAGTTGACAGCACTCAATCCACCGCCTGCCCCACCGATTTGCGCTGCCGCGCCGCCGGCAACACCCCCAACAAATGATGCAGTCGGATAACTAGCCAGCCTACCCCTCCTCGCTACGAGAGCTTCTTCTGGATTCTTTGTTGGCCAGTCCCAGGTCGCGAATAGTTGAGCATCGGGCAGTCTTTTACCCCCCGATTCTCGGATCAAGGTTTTCCTTCCTACTCTCTTCTTCGCTTCGTCAGAGTCCAAAGCCGAACTCCAAGGTGCCAAAACCGGGGTATGATATAGGAGAGCTTCGGGTGGTTCCGAAGATGGGGCGCTGGAAGGAGCAGGAGGACGTAGCGGGGGAGGGGGAGGTAGCTGAGTAGCTTTGGAATAGAGGTGGGGAGGTAGGAGACTTCGAGCCAGCGGTGTGAGGTTACTTTGCATCCAAGGCGAGGACAGGTCGGAGGCTTCTCTGATGACGTCGCTTATAACCTTGCTGCCTAATTTTGGTAATGGTGGAGCAGATTTTGGTAGACCGCTTCCATCTTCTGGTGGAATCGGGACGGCGTGATTGGGTGTTGGTGGAGGGAACCGAGGCGGGGAGGGGGATGAAATAGCAAAAAGAGAGTCGGCTGAAGTGTATCGTGAAGGTGCTGTGCTCCCGAGTAAATGTGCGACCCGAAGGCGAGATGGATTAGTGGCAGGTTGAGGGTCGGCTTGCAGAACGTGATACGCCGCGATAAGGGGTTGAAGAGACGATTGCCCTCCTTTCTTCTTCCAACTGCCCAGGCCGCTCCCCTCTCCTGGGGTCGGAGGGATGCCTTGATCCCAAAGGCTTTGATCTGGTAGATCTACTGGCTTTCCGGCCATTGACGACTGTCCATATTTAATCGACTTTGTATACGTTGACTTGGACGTTACGGCAGGTCGAAGGGGGAGTGGAATCCGCCGTTGGGGGGGTGGCTGCTGCTCCGACTGCTTTGGTTGGGGAGCAGTTGCCGGTAGTACAACAGCACTTTGAGATATAGGTGCGCCTTCTAATGCGCCAGTCCGCACAAAGCTCCCCGGAAACGGCGGCAGAAAGTCTGGCACGTGCTCAGGGGGGTCCCATGAAGCGTGCCGGGCTCGTTTTGAAGATCTTGAGTCCGGACTTGAAGGAGGAGACAGGCCACGTTCAGATATGGGAGGTGACAGGGGTAGCACGAGCGGAGGAACTACAGGTGGTGGTGTGGATAGGTCCATGGTGATAGTTCCATCATTCCCATGCGGACCGAGGAGGCTTGGAGGATAGATGGGATGCGCGGCACGTTCCTTCCCTTTGCTACTGGTTTCAAACTGTCCATCCGGTGGAGTCGGCTGAATACCGCCAATGGAAGTTGGTGAGGGCGACGAAGTTTGCTCTGGAGACGAGGTTGAAGCACTTTGTGGAACAGGGGATGGGATCCGGGCGTAATGGAGGGAAATCGCGACACTGGAATCTTTTTCAATGCCGACAGATATTGAATCTGATGAGTGCGAACGATAAGCATCAAGTCCTTTAGTCTCCACCAAGACAGGTGGCGCTCACTCTGAATGTCTGCGAGCGAGTCCAACCTCCTCGAGACCACATCTTCCTCGTCTTCTTGTTGCAAATCGGACCGCTCTTTCTCCTCTGAGTTTTTATTCGCCATAGCGTACGGCTTCATATCAACAGCCTCTCCCAAGACGAACTCTTGCAACTCGTCTACCTCGACGCCTACTTCGCTCAATGCCGCCAAAACGTCCCACACATTACAGCCCTGACTCGTCCGACCGGAATGTTCTGCATGGTGCTTGGCTGTTGCAGCAAGTAGAGTCAAGTATTGCTGCAAGACATCTGTGAGTGCGGAGGCTGCAAGATTTGAAGCACGATTGAAAGAGTGAGCTTGCAAAGTGCGGAGAGTTACTGAGTGAAGGTGTTGGCGAACAGCGGGTTCCATCGTGCCATCTAATTCCAGTCTTTTGACAGTCGTCTATTGGTCGTAGCAGATTATGACAGAGGAGTTCCAAGTCGAAGGGTTGGGTGGCTGGAGGTGCAGGTGGTTGAGAGTAAGATGGTTCCCACGGTTCGGTACGATCTGCTACGTCTCCTTCACGATCGCGAACTACTACCCACCCTCAGACAACCTTGCTCAATAGAAATGTCTACATGCAGCGAACTTCAGCGGAGCGTTCTTTCATTTCAACTTTGAATCTGTAACAAATTAGGAGAAAATAGTTTGCAAAAAATCTCGAGGTCGTTAGCTCCGTATCGCAGTGCCCTATGGACGCCATCGATGAACGACCATTTATACTCGATGACCGCATCTTGAACATGCTTGTAACGCTTCTTCGCGCCTAGTGATATCGAGAAGTGGCTGAAAGCGTGGGGCTCGCAAGGGAGACGGCACAGCCCTCCCCCTTTATCTCAGCCGTCTTTGAACGACTTCGAGAATAGACGTAACCAACGGAATGGTGATTCGGAAAAACAGTTCAAGTGGTCAGCAGCCGTTCAATTCAGCAATGGTTTCTGTGCGGTCCCGTGGGCTTATCTACTGGGGCGAATACCTCAGGTAGTCGTCGGTCTAATGCTTAGAATCGGTGCGTCCTCGCTATCCCTCGCTCCGCAAGCTACAGATAATAAGAGAAGTGTAATACCTTCTCTCTGGTGTTAATAATAAGCATTTTGACCCTGTGATACGATGGTTAGCGTACTCCAACGATGGAGAGGCAATCACGACGAACGTTTCCTCAAAAATTGCATGTCTTGGAACTCGGGCGGGACAGTAAGAAATTCAAGCGAGTGTGATGATGTCGGTGAGATCTCACCGAGGCCTGGTCTCTGCCAACCCATGCAATGCTCAGGCGGGGCGGCCCGCACAAGGCATCATCGGGTAGGAGAGACAAACCAGTTCTGTTTGAAACCACCGTCGCAGCGAAAGTCTCTGCAAGATTGTTTTAGCCCTTTATAAACTTGGTTTATTCGATTGGGTCTGGAGCTGAATGGCTAGAGTCGGTCGGCGGATGACCAGAAAGGCACGGCAACCGTTTGGGCAGTACCTCGAGACTCGTACGAACACATGGGAGCCCAGCCAGAGGTGGGAGCGCTATTGATCTCAGTGGAGCCCTTTCAAATGTCGGACGGAAGCGGTCGCAAATTTGGTTGGCCTTGATGACAGCAGACTAACGAGTTTATGGACTGCCACTCACCCTGCTGGAAGTTTCCCATCAATGGGCCATCTTTACGCCGAGCAGGTAGTAAACCGCATCCAAAGTGGATAGTGCTCGACTTGGGGCTTCTCTCGTAGTTGTCGCTGACTAGGGCAGGAAGGTAAATAATGCTGCTAATGATGCAGGATCAACTCGGCATTGCTAACCGAAAGGACGTAGTGCTGATGATGATTCAGCACCAGCTCGGAAGTGCTGACCGAAAGGAATACGTCCTTATAATCCTTGTGAGCGTTTGTAGAAGAAAGTGCGTTGTAATTTGGACCAGGACGGCGGGTTTGTCTTGGGGGCGAAAAACCCGCTGGTCCGCGGAGGCTCAAGTGCCTCCCTTTCCTTAGCTTGCGTTTTTGAGCCTTTAGAAGAATTTCCTGTTGCATTTGAGGCGGGCGAGGATCCGGTGTCGTTAGACGCCAATGCAAGCCCACGATTGCTACCGCGTTCCATCCTTTTCTGGTTCACATTCCAATTCGTCCTGGCCTTCTTTTCCCATACGCCATTGAATTTCTGCTCCGGATCTCTTCCTCTCGCTCTCACTAATGCATACTCTTTCTCTTTCCAATGGTGGTTTGAAACTCCACGGTGTAGCCTTTGCGCGACGTCTAGCGGAAATCAGAGTTTTGACGAAAGCACGCGCCGTGCGGCCTGCTCGCGCGTGCGTCGTACATACTCGTCGGTCCGAGTGGCGAGTCAAGACTTACAGAGATCTGCTGTTATAGCGACGTGGATGGAAGATGTGGCGAGCTAGACCAGGATCTTTGGGGTTCCGGATATCCGCTTGGGGCGGATGGATTACGGCTACGAGATTTGCATGGAACAAGATCACGATGCCTAATCTCATCAGGGCGATATCTCAAGTGCAACGAACAAGAGCCACTAAGGGGGGAGGAAAGAATCGAGCACCTCCCATCACACGGTTGGTACGAAAAAAATTTATTGATAGCAAGCTTTCCACTAACCAAAAGGTTCTAGTCTTTCTCCTTTGCCGCTGCGCTACGGATGGCCGTTGTGCACTCCACCGCTGACCGCCTTCCCATCCTTTCCAGTGTCTCCAGAGCACGAGTGAGGGTCGGAGACCAGCCGTAAATCCGCCCCCTCATCCCCAAACAACCCGTTGCAATCTAGGGATATTATTATTACCACCAAAAAAAATAAACTCCAGATATCTCTGAATCGAGCGCAGAAACAGAGCAAGGGGACAAAGACCCTGTGGAAAGGGGAGAGGGGCGGGAGGTGGCACATTATAGCGCAAAGTCGTGGGCGGATTTCCTTTGGGCGGACCCGCCGTAGCGGAAACCCAAGCCCGTTGTTAGTTGTCCTTTCCCCTCTCCCATACACTAGATCCCGTCTCCTCCTTCCATCTCCACACGCGCGCAAGCTTTTTTTTGTCTTTGCTTTTTGGTCCTCTCCGCCGTTGCGCTTCATCCGAACTTTGTCCTCTTCCGGTCCAAGCACCTTCTTAACCTCGCCCCTTCATCTCCTCTGTCCGCCGTTCTCTCCCTCTCCCAACATCTTCATCTCAGCTCCCTCAATCTTCCAGTCCATCCAATTGGTAGCCTTTCTTCCATCCCCCTCTCTGAAAATGCCAAAAGACACCACCCTGACACAAAAGACTAAGCGAAAAAGATACGATGAAACGAAAAGAGGAGCCAAGCTTAACCAACCCCGGGCGGCTGCAAATCCCCAAAATAGGACTGAGAGATGCTGGATTCACGTCACGTCCGACACTATCAAGGATGTGGTGAGCTGGCCCGCCCCCGCCCGTTCGTCCTTACTGGAAGCTTGACCTTATAATCTACCCCATGTCTAGGTTGATGACACTATTTCCCAGGGCAAAGATATAAGAATCATCACGGCCGAGTCGGCCTACTGCTCCAGTACGTTCCCCATGTGCAGCAACCAGCATCTTAATGACAAAGTCCTTCCTCGCACCAGTTTGCCACACCGATCATTCGAAAGCAAATATTAGTGCCCCAAATAGTATATTAGGTCACTGCCGTCGAGTCAAGAAATGTCTTCAGGAAAAGAAGCGCCAGAACATCGTTATCCTCGGCTTAAAGGTCCGAAAGCCCAAAGGGGATCCAACTTTATGGGACTCGGTAGACACTTTACGGTTGATGAATGAAGAAGAGTTCCCCATGAAAGCCTATTATCTGGACCGAGTCATGCCCGATGTGAGTAACGCCGCAACATCTAATTCTCACCATAACTGACCTCAGTCCTCGGCAGCAACCGCCACAAGAGTCTGAAAGCAATCGACCAGCTCGTAGCTATACCGCAATGGAGAGCCCCAGTGCCGAAGAGAGTTCGTTGGAAACGACTGAAATGGAAGCCGAGGTCCAGAAACTCGACGAAGAAGATGGCGGCGCTGATGAAGCCATCCATACGTTATGCGAAGATCGGAATTCCGTAGCGCCCAACCTACCCGTTTCCTCAACGCATATGACACCTCATACTCTCCTGCCCAGCAATCGTCCCACCCAGCGCTCCGCTTCCCCTGCCCTTCGTCAGCCATCCTCAGTCACTAGCGCAACGGATGCTGGAGGGCCATCGCCTTATATCACAGCCGACGTAGACCTCTCTCCATATTCGTCTGGGATAATGGAAGGGAATCTGCTCATGCCCCAGCCGGACATGCAGTCGGGAGCTTCGCTTATCCTAGCCACAGGATCCCAGGAACCTGCACCTACGGTATCATCATCGGCGACGTTGGCTGCAACTATGTCCCGCCAGCCTCAGCCTTCCCAATCGAGTCGGGTCGCTACGCATCCTCACATCTCACCGCCAGTGAGTTACGGCCCCAGACAAACTTTGGTCCCTCTACCGCCTGAGGAAGGGGTTTCTTCTCCAAGCGCATCGGATGCTGGGACCGCATGTTCGATCCGAAGGGCCAGGGCCGAGAGCAACCCACCGTTAATCATGACATACTCTCTCCCCCCACCTGTGCATGTCTCGCCACCCCTTGGTCCCCTCCAATCTCTGGTCGTTGGCTCAGAAAGGATCGTTGGGCACGGTCATGGCTATTCCAACAGCTACAGCGGTTCCACTGGCATGGTTAACCGACCTGGAATCTCTCATCTTGGACAACCGTACCATGGCCACATTCGAACTGGGAGCGAAGGTTATACGCATCGTCCCTTTGCGTCGAATGTCACCATGGGGGGCTACACGCCAGCACCACGCGCGCTGCATGAGCCAGTGCCACACCCCTACCCATCATCTTCTCATCCACCGCTTCGTCCAGCTGCAAGTGTGCCTGCCATACCCCGGATAGCAATGCCGAGTCCAAGAGTACCAATATCACAGTTATCGTTCAGTCCTCCTCAATCTCAGTCGACTCAGCCCATGCATCCCATGCATCAACCCCTGCTGAATTCGGAGGGTGCAGCTCCAGGAAGAGGGGTTGCTGGAGGCTCGAACAGCCAGAGTATGCAGAGAACTCCAGCAATTAACTGCCACTCAAAGCTGGTGCGAGGCCGGGCGGATAATGTTGGGCCGGCCGCAGACTTCCCCGGATTGGGGCTGTGGATGGATCCTGAAACGCAAGACAGGGATGACTTGAGCCCAGGGGGCAGGTTGCCTCCTGCTAAAGGTCTTCCTGCCGGCTTTGGTCTTCGGGCGTTCGATGCCAAACCCGCAAACACCATCATCCAGCGTTCATCATCTGGGGGTCCATATCAACCCCTCGGCATCCTGGGCTATGCTGTCCCAGCGGAATCTCAAACAAGGGAATCGACTCGGCTACTCTCGCGCGATGCTCTGGGCTTACACTCCGCTCACGGCAACGTTCACCCACAAGGCTCGTGGCCACATCCTTCCGCAGGTTTCAACTACGCATCATTGTCCTTTGCGCCTTCGCCAGGAAATACAGACTTCCAACAGCGAGAAGCTGGTCCCAACGTTGTGCTAGGGGCTTCGCATGAGGCCGCAGTTGGTGAGGTGGCATATTTTGAAGCGTCACAAAGTACAACGACGGCCGACGCAGAGCCCCAAACCCAACAATGGAGCCAAGGATCTCAGGAAGGGCCAAATTTTGATGAGGCAGCTTATGAAGCGAGCAACGGCATCCAGTCTCCGTATTCGGCGAACTATGAACTGGTTCCCGGGGCCGCAGGTTCGTCATTACATGCAAACCTCGAACCGGGGGCCAGCCTCAGCACTCGTCATCAGCTAGCTGAATCTCACCAGCGAGACTATCTCTATTCTGGATGGGACTCGAGTTGGAATGCCTCCTCTCCCAGCACCGGCCCCCCTCCCGTGATGACAAGGAGGGATGAAACCTTTTCAGCCCCGACCGGCACCAGCCTTGAAATCCAGGGTATGATGGCAAACAAGGGTGGCCGTGCACAGCTGGCCCGTCGCATGCAGGCAGGGGATTCATGAGGGTGTGCGGTTTGTCGGCAAGCCAAGGAAACGGGGTCACCAAAGCCGTTGTCAACTGTCAGTCCCCAAGATACATTTTCCAGTCGACTCGCCGTCATATAATTATTTTTTTACTCCCATATTCTTTCGTTTCTTCGTTATTTTTACTGCTTGTGTGATTTGTTTCTCCCCTTGTACCCAGTGAGTACCCCATGCTCATGACTTCAAACCACGCTAATTGGAGTCTACAGCGCGATATTACCTGTACCCCCTTAGTTTGTACTATTGTCCTGCTCCATTCTATGTTAAACCTTCTGTGTTCTGTACTTGTTCCGACGCCTGTCACGAGTGCGTAATCTGGGAATGATTGGCCGGGTTCACCTATGTGAATTATCATATGGACTTCAACCTTGAATATCACGCGATCGTACCCACTCAACACACTAGCATTTCCTTGTGTTGAGGCTCAGGGCCGGGGTCTTGGAAGACAGGGCGCTTTGTCGGGCACCGATTGGACACGTTTGTTGCCTTCCTCGCAGTCGCTGCGCTTCCCATCCCGACCTGATATCGCGAAGAACGTGGTTTCGACCTCCTACAGACCCCCTGTCACTATCTCAGACATAGCTTTACAATGCCTACCGCATCCCGTATTCTAAACGAATCCACAACGCTGGCGGCGATGGCCTCAAATCCTTGGAAAACTATTGCACTAAGCTCCATGGCGTACGCTACATACCGGCTCCTGAAGCGATATATCTTCTACAGCTACTTTTCGTCGCTTCGAGTTCTCCCGGGACCTGAACCTTCAGGAAACTACATCCTCGGAAATCTTAAAGAAATGTTCGAATCTTCTTGGGCTCGTGGGATTGATGAATGGATCGAAAAGTTTGGAAGCTCCATCACCTACACCGGGGTTCTTTGGGTAGGCTTAGCCCGTTTCAAAATCTACTATGACTCTCGTTTGACTCCATCGCTATGCAGCAACGAGGGCTAATCACTTCAGATCCTCGAGCGGTGGCTCACATGATCAACCATGCCTATGGCTTTCCTAAGCCTTTGGCTGTTCAGGAGGAATTCATTGAGATATTTGGAAAGGGTATGTCTATTGCAATGTTTGATACCTCTGAAACTTAGCTATGGTCACTTTTCTAGGTATCCTCTCTGCCGAAGGTGACGTGGAGAATCTATCCAAACGAACACGGCATTTAAATCCCGGTTCTCAGGTGATGTTCACAAAAAGCAGAAAAAGATCATGAATCCTTGCTTTGGACCCGCTCAAATTCGAGACTTAATGCCGACTCTCTTTGAAAAGGCTTTAAAGGCGAGCGGCTTCTTGTTGGAAGCGACAGCTCTGATCCTCATTCACTTGGTGTAATATATACAGCTCCGTGATCTCTGGATAACGAACCTAGATGGCGATGCCGAAGGGAAAGTGATGGACATTCTCCCTTGGCTCACTCGCACTACCCTCGATGTCATCGGCGCCGCCGGTAGGTTTTGCGTGACAGCCCTCGACATCATGACCTATATCTCTCCTCTACAGGATTTGGGTACGAGTTCAACAGCCTGACTAACGGAGAAGGCGACGAGCTAGCGAAAGCATATAAAGCCATTCTGGAGCCACCAAAAGAGGTGAGTAATAGCCGGACCCGTTCCATATACGTGTTTGTTGAAATGCGTATTAACTTCGGGACGCGCTTGACCTTATGCAGAATACCTTGACCGTTATTTGGGCTGTGATGCAGCAGAAATTCCGAGTTCTCCGCTTCCTTGTAAGCCCAAGTTCCAGAAGCCATCATCATTCACCACCGACCACAGTTTCCTAGCCGGGTGAAGTGAATCAACGCAAACGCAATGCCAAAGGCACCACAGACCGTATTGGAAGAAAATTAATCGAAGATAAACGCAGCATTGTGCTTGAGGACAAGGGTGCAGCTGCTGGAAGGGATATCCTGAGTGTGCTCCGTTAGTCTTTTTCACACCGGACATAGACCTTCTTCGCAATGCTGACATCGACAGCAGTCAAAGCCAATACAGAAGAGGATATCAAGGACTCGGAGCGGTTGTCTGACGACGAAGTCATTGGTCGTGAGTGTAGCTTTTGTTTGGGTGGGCACAGAGCTCCTGAGCCTTGCCCAACGCAGAAATCGCCACTATGCTGCTCGCCGGTCACGAAACTACCAGTAGTACTGTCACATGGCTACTCTATGACCTTGCCAAACCCGAGTACAGTCCTATACAAGAGAAACTTAGGGCGGAAGTCAACGCTGTACAATCCGATCATCCTTCAATGGAGGAGTTGAACAGCCTGCCATACCTGGATGCTGTTACGCGAGAGGCACTGAGGAAAAATCCTGTGGTTACAGGAACGATTCGCACAGCAGCGGAGGATTCTGTTTTGCCCGTCTCGAAGCCGATAGTTGGTAGGGATGGAATAGCAAGAAACGAGATCCGGTAGGTTCGAAGAAGTTGGCGTTCGGCAACGTTGCTGACTTGAGATTATGCTTGGGAAAAGAATCGAGAAAGACACGACCATCATTATTCCAATCGCTTCCATTAATCGGGACAAGGCCATTTGGGGCGAAGACGCGGACAAGTTGAGGTGAGTGCGCGTGTCGGGCATCAGGTCAACTTCTCAAAGTTCATTTCTATAGACCCGAGCGGTGGCTCGAGAAGGATCATTCCTATGCGAACGAATACCCCACTGTGTTCTCAGGCGTAATGACCTTCCTAGGAGGTCCTCGCGCATGCGTGAGTCTACTATTTGCTAGGAGACACAGCCAACTTCTTATTTACCTATCAACGTGTAGATTGGGTACCGACTGGCTGTTATGGAAATCAAGGTCATATTATTCACACTAATGCGCAATTTCACGTTTGAGCTCTCGGACCCCACTTTGGTCATCGAGACGATACAAGGGTGGGAACGCCAGTCATATCCTTGTTCGGCTGCGACGCTGACTGCTCATCATCCAGGATGATTGCCAGACCAGTCATTAAGGGTGAAAACGATAGTACAAAAACCATGCTTCCCCTTCGCGTCAAGTGTCTCCGTGCTGACTAAGAGCTGTCACGTGCTTGCACGTAGTTACGTTCTCGCCTGAAAAGTCGTTTTTGTCCCTTCATCACTTTATAAAAAGAATCGCTCCCTCCAAATCTCGAACTCTTATAGTATCGTTTTCGTATGCCCGCGATCCAGGAACTTCCCATCGAGCTTCTAGCATATGCTCTCACTCTCGCACTCATCGTTCATCCCTGCCCATCCCACATTTTGTGCGTCTGCAAAAGATGGGAGGCCATTGCGACCCCCACTCTTCACAAAGATATTCGGCTCACTCACATCTCCCAACTGGAGGCTCTAACCAAGAGCACCGGCTCAACCCAACGCAATCCACCGGCTCCTACCTCCATCACATTCGCCAAGACTATCAACGAGTCTTATCGCATGTTCAGCAAAATCCAAAGCCTATTTCAAGCAATAAATCTTAGTAATCTCGAGGTCGTCAAGGTCAACGTTCACTCTGCGCGCGGAGACGCAAGCGTCTTTGACGCCCTCAAGCTCATCAAGTACGTTCGAACTCGGCTCCCTGAAGCGACGATGCAAAGCCTGACTACCGCTTCCTATCCACTGCGCATAGTCCCTTGATATTTGAATGGCTCGCGCCCGACTCCAAGAATCAAGTTTCGCTATCGGTACTTCGTTGCCTCATCGTGTCGATCTGCCTTGGATGTTGGCGGTGCTGATGTAGAACGTTTGGAATTGATAGATAACAGGAACCGCCGTTCGAGCCTTTGTGCTCGCGTGTGCAACGAGGTGGACTCGTCTTCAACGCATTAAGCTCACCGGCCTGACCTGCGCCGATGATTCGATCTTTGACGCATTCGATGGGGCCGTCCAACCTAATCTAACTCACATAGAAATAGGACAAGCCATCGAAGTGAAACCTGTCAGCGTCGTCTCAACCCTAGCAAGGCTACCCAATCTCGTGGAAGCAAAGCTTGTGGACGTATACATGGATAGCATATGGGGGAAAAGGCTGAGAATGGAGGATCTCAGGAATGCTTTCGAAGCGCGGAAGAAGAATCCGGCTTTGAAGAAGGAGAACGAGGGGGAGCTCGTTTGGAGTGACGTGAGTCAAAAGATGAAATGCCTGGTCCAGGAACAGAGATTGCAAGGAGGGGACCGCGGAGAGGATATGGAAGTAGATTAAATGTCGAATAGTTCGGATGTCAATACTACAGATTGATCGCGGGCCCTGGACCAGGCATCTAGACCAAGGATTCAAGCGCTTAGCAGTACTGCCTGACTTTCAAGCCTGAGGCAGCAGTCCACAGTCCCGACCTCACGGACCCCCCTGTTTTGAACAAAAGATATCACATGCATGCATAGAACAAGGCGAATAGCAATCCGTACAAGTGTCACGTACACCTAATCTACAAGAGCCGCTAGTTATGGGACTCAACGGATCAACAACATACTCCCTGGGCCAGTCTCCGAGCTCCCAGCCTTATCCTTCTTTTTCTTAGGGAGCTCCCAAATCTTCCAAAATTTGACATTTTCGTCGCCCGCGTATGTACAAACGACATCGCCAGCAGGACCAACAGCACTTCCTAGCACACGCGCATCGTGCGCATCGTTGATCTCAGCGACCTGCGAAGAAAATCTCGTGGTTAGCGGCTGCTTTAGGAAGGGGACAAGGATCCCAAACCTTTGACATCGAAGGATAGGAGTGAATCATCAACGAGTTTACAGGAGCTCCATGAGTGGTCAAAACCTCGCGTGAGTGGGGAGCAAATTGGACGGATGAGATCTGCGTTGGTGTCTGTAACGTGTTGACCCGAGCACCAGTAGTGCTGGACCAGAAATGGACCTGACCATCACCAGTGCCTCCGCCTGTAGCTAACAGATTGTTTTGCCAAGGACACCATGCCATGGCCTGTGAAAGGGCGGATGTGAGCAGGGTCGATTGACGGAGCCAACAGACGCACCTTAACCGCGGCTGTGTGGTTGTTCTTCGTGTACAATGGAGTGCCTCTCCAATCGTCCCCCGAGCTTCCCGTCCTTCCATCCCATATATTAACAACATTGTCATTGCCACCGCTAGCGAGTAGCTCTCCATCTGCCCTCCACGTTAAACCGCATATTTCGCCCTCGTGCCCCAAGAGCTGCATGACCTTGTGTTGAGCCACTCGGACGTCGTGGAACCAGATGCTGCCGTCTGCGCAACCCGAAGCCAGGATGTGGTTATTCCAAGACAAGGACGCAACTTGAGCTTGATGGCCGGACATGGTTCGGAGTTTTTGAGTTGTTTCCATATCCCAAACTTCAACGTCGCCATTCCCGTTTCCGACTCCAAGAAAAGTTCCATCCGGGGTGAAGTTAACTGCGCTGACATAGGATCCCTCCGGAGCGGTTCCGAGCAGGTCGACATTGCCCGTCTCAGCATTCCAAATGTAGGTGCTCTCGCACAAAGCGACGGCAAGCTGATTCAGACCCGACCACGAGATAAGATTCAGGTAGAAGTCGTCTATCATGCCTGGCGCATCCAGCACGCGTTGGGGACTGGTAGGGATGACACGGGTCTTGTTTGTGACTGCGCCGGTGGAGGCGTTCGGGCCAGCTGGTCTTTGGTACAATGGCCTAGCCAATTGGCGCTGGAGGGCCAAAGTAGGGTCGGTGGTTGGCTGAGGTCCTTGTTGATGGAAGCGGAGAATTCGTTGGTTGACATTGATGCCGAGGTTTTCGGCGAGCCGAGCTGTGTGCGCTGGAGAGGTGTTCTGAATGTTCTGAGAGGCAAGTGTTGCGCCGATGTTGGATGTTGGGATCATGCGGTCGTCCTAATAGATGCAAGTCAATGGCTCGAACGAAACAAAAGGAAAGGTGGCGGAGAGAACGACGGAGAGCGTGCTGTTTGTTGACGTAAAAGACGACAGCGGATGGACAAATAGCATTCGAATTGGGTCCGCCGCACGCAACCGGCGTAAGAGAGGTTGGAGAGTACTCACAGAGCTCGCAGATGACTTTAACTTGTTTCCACTATATCCACCGCTGGAGTTGAGGGACACGCTCGATCCCTTTCTTTTCCGAGGGGACGTGGATCCCTTGCTCTCCCCAACGAAATAATCGTTTCTGACCACGTCAAATTTGGTTTCAATTCCACCTGGCCTCACAATCCCCCGCACCGCATCCTTAGCCAGGTGATCCAAGCCACCAGAGCTCATGGATCCATGGCGACTTCTACCACGAGCTTTGGTTGGTGAGCTCTTCTTATCGACAAACGGATTTGACGAATTTGCGGCACGTCTGTCGATGAAAGGATTTGATGAGTCTGGGGCATTGTTGTAGACGGATTTTGTTGGGGAGAGGGAGAGCGAGTTCAGGCCAAGGGTGATGGCTGATGGAGTGATTCCGGGCCGGGCATGTCGGGGACGGCTCGGAGTCTTGGCTGTGCTGCTGCTCATTCGGACAAATCGTGGAGAGTAGACTGGTCTGCTGAGAGAGCGATGAGAATGCACGATCTGAAGTCGTGTATAGGGACGATGAAGATATGGTGTTGGGTGTTGGGTGTTGAACTGCCTCTCACGGTTGGAGCAAGCTCTTGGTGGCAATTTCCCGGCACGTGACTAGCAAGTCCTCTAGTTCAGGCTTTTGTTGCAGCAGCAGTTGCTTACGATATTCCTTCCTATGATCGAAAACGTCCTTGAGGGCGTTGATACAGACTGTGATCGCACTCCTACTACGTGTATTTAAACACGGGCAGGTACTTTCGAGAGACTCGATTGTTCATCGCCGAATCTCTGCAACTCATGCGTCCCGTACCGTAAGCACGAGGCCGCGTGCGAATGAGACTAGCTTGTTATAGTTCAGTTGGGAAGAAAGACCTACACTCCGTCTCTCACAGGAAATATCACTTGGTCCGCGGTAGAGCAAAGTCCCTGCAACCACGGCCAGCTTTTGGAGGAGTAGGGGAAGCGACATGTACAAAGCTACATGTGAACCATGGGCCTCTCCCACACCCATCAACTTCCCGAGATACCCAAAGCATTAGCGCCTTCGAGACCTTTCGCCCAAGAGTAATAAATGGAGATTCAATAGTGGACAAGTCACTGCCACTCAGCTCTGCACGACAGGGTCTTTAAAGACGAAACCGGCTCAGTGACATTTGGCTATGGTAGATCCATCCATCTTTGTATCATCGAGTAACACGATTCTGTTTTATTGCAACAGAGAGGGCCGACCTTCCACTGCTCTGAGCTTTAACCATAGCTCGAACGAAACCGCGGGAATCACCCAACTAGTTCCAGGCGACATCCGCACACCCATTCCCTCCATTCGCCCTCCAGCTTCAGCGAGGTCCCATTCCGAAGAGACCTGAGGCGTAACCGAGCAGCCATACAGCTGGTCGACAAGATCCTCAGTTTATGGCTCCTCGAACGTCAAGATCATCTACTCCCAAACTCAGTTATACACCAGCCAATGATGCGGCCACGCACCGCGACCTTCTCCTTTTTGAAGAGCGACTCAAGACCAATGCGGCAATGCTAAAGAGGCGTAAAACCAGGTATCAGAGTGCGTGAGTCCTCATTTCTTATTACGCAGCTATTAACATGCCCAACATTGAAACAATCCACTGGCACCACCTTTCAACGCCCAGTCTTTCTGCTGCAGCTCTGTGCGGTCATCATTATCGCCACCTGTGACTTCATATTAGACACATACGTTTTAATATGGCCCATCAACGCTGCCTTTGCCCGAGTAAAACCGCCATACGGACCAATCTCGCCTATTCGGCCACATCCATATTTCGCTCCTGGCATCCTGTTGATCGCAGCTACGACTCTCTTCTTATTCTTTTCGAACGGCCTATATTCTGAGAAAATCGGCTACGCCAACAAGTAAGTCCAAAAGGCCGCCCAGCAATTGTATTTTAGTGCTGACTGGACGATAACCCTCCTCAGATACGTCTCCCATGCCAATCGTACCTTGCGCCAATTCAATATGTATCTCAACGTTCGGCCGAGACCTATCACATCTTCCTCTTGGTTTCTTCGCATGCTTCGCTCTTCGAGCACCGCGGACTACACCTCACCACCTCTCTCGCCCATTTCGCCGACCATACGCTCACTACCTGGCTCGGATCTCTCGCCACGAGCCCGCTCTCCTTCGTCGAGTCGTTCTGCACCCATTACTCCCATACCACCTCCCACAAATCCTCGTGGAGAACTTATATTCAATTCTCGGGTGGACAAGAATTTCCGCGAGTCGTATGAGCGATACCGCGCTGCGTTCGAGAAGGCCAGAGAAGAAAGGCAGCGAGAGGCTATGGAAGCCAGAAAAGCCCGAAGTTGGTGGAGATGGATTGTTAGCTTAGGAGGGAGACGAAGGGCGGAGGAGACTGCTTCGCGGGCCCAGTCAGTCTCGGCAACGGGTGGAACAACAGCAGTGGCTACGCCAGGCGACGGCGCCACACCTAAGCGGGGTCGACTTACACGTACACCAAGCGGTTCGCGTGCCGGTACTCCCACCGGTTCAAGAAAACCTTCTCCGGCAGGGTCACTGGCATCAACAAATTCACGTCGTAGAAGCGCGAACATAAATGCCGATTTACTGCTAGAGAGCGTTCCGGAACGACAACCGCTAGAAGGTGATCTCCTCAGACGAACGCCCACTCCGTCTCTTATCAACCCTTCCGTTCTGCCTACTCCCGTCTTGGCAGCAGGGGATGAGTCTGACAGTACGACTAGCGTAGGCGACGGAGCGACATCTCGCTTGACAAGGCGGCGGGTCAAAGGCCGCACCGAAAGTTTCTCTTTCTTACTTGGGAGGCCTGGAGCTGTCGACGAATGATCTAATGAAGTTTGTTGTGCTTCCTTGTTTACTTTACTCGTGTGCGAGGCTTTGTGCATTCATCTTTAGGTCCGCCCGAGCACATATACGTCGCCATAGTAATACCTAAACCCGGATATCTCACGCGCGTCGAAGCTTCGACGTGCTCTTGAATCAGATCGAGGTCAACGTCGCGCACCCAGGTTTAGCTTTTGAGCTTTTTTCGACCACTATACCAGGTGGCTAGCTAGTAGCCAACGGATGTCCAAGCTTCGAATGCCAAATTCTGGCCATCTTGATCTAAGACATTGCAATCGTAGTACGGTTCGAGTTCCACAAAGCTGAACCATGGAGTGGCATCTCTTTGATAGGCTGAGAGGTAGCGCTATAGCGTGTGTCCAGAATGGCTTGCCCAATGCGTTGATGGTTCTTGCAAGTGGTAGTTTTCAAAATACGCCACCCACCCGACCCCGGCAAGCAGTGGGTACGAGTCTATTCCAACTGCTATAAAAGCTAGTTCTGCTTGAGTGCCCTGCTCGCCCGCTTGGGATGACTCGGTGTATCAGGTATTACTTCTACTGTGCTAACCACTACGTCCACGCTGACTATTGTTGCGCTTGCTCCATTGGCGCTGCAAGGCCTGCATTGACACTGATCGCCACGGCACTCGATTTGACTATCTTTCAACCAGGCAAGAGCCCTCATCAAGCGACCGGGAGGTTTTAACAGGTGTTTATCAAGGACATTTGGACCAGTGTAACTTGTCCATATTTTCTTTTCATTTTGGACCAACTCCCAGGCCATTCTCTATCTCGCCAGCCCTGGTGTGGGCGGACAAATCGGATGGTTTACTGCACAGTCTTCCTAAGCAAATCATCACAATTCGACCAATGTGTGTTCCGAAAACAATCCGTTCAACCATATTTCACCAACCATATTCACAGTCTACGCAATATATAAGCTTCCCTTGAATTCAATGCTATTGAACTAATTGCTGCCTGTGCATTCTATGCGACAAAAATTTTCTAATCCGTCTCTCACTTCCCGGTCATGTTCGATCAACTTTTGTACCTTTTTATGGCCTCCGCCTTGTCGCTCCACGTTCAAGCCCCGCATCCTACTGGAGAGAATAGTTTTTACCAGGCACCTCGTTAATGTTGCCTTCTTTCGGGCTTCTCCCGGTCCTTTTCCTGGCAGTCCCTCGTGGGTTTCGGCGGGAACCGGTGGGTTCCCGCCATTACTCTTCCATCCCCTATGCTTGAGAGATAACCCCTCAATCCCTACTATCCCTCATTCTCCCCCAGATTACGGGAGCCTTCATTCATATTATGTCCAGCTGATCATATTGGAATCTCTTCCCAAGCACCCTTGTACGGATTTCACTCCATGCGGTGGTGTTGGTGCGAGTACCACTTTAGGACCACGCTATTTTGCAGGCCGACATGAGTACAAATTACCTATCGAAACCCACGTCCGAAGCGCTCCCTTTTATGCGGAACGCTCCCGGGCCCATGTATGCCGCCCGCACTGCTATTGGCAGGAACTCCAGAACTGCAGCGGGCTTCCTAGAGTTCGCCGCTATAGCTCTGGTATGATCGTCTGTTGATCAATCCACAAGCTATGTATTGATAAATGTGCAGCCAATGACCGAATTTCACGCGGTGAATGTGTCTGCAAGGAGGTATTGGCAGTAAACTCCGCTTCTTTCAGTCGACGAGTGGTGGGGTCTCATTGAAGGTACTTTAACTACCCCTGAAATTTCACCGTCCCTTCTACAAACCTCCTTCGAAGTGCCGAAAATATCCGATAAAACGGATCACGTACCAGTTTGCCTTGTGTATATAAGTCGAGCTTAAAAGGCCTCGTTCAACTGAAAAAGTTGGATCTCTTCCCTTGTACACTTTCTCTACCCACCTCACACACAGCCTCCAAGCGTTCTCAAAACAGCTCCGCCGATAGTGTCAACCGTCCTTCTCCTTCTCTAAGCCGCAAAATGATGCTCCCGCGTACACCCTCTGAAGATGCGCCATACCCGTCCAGCGATCCCACCCACTTGCAAAACCACGTTGCTGCCTGGGATCGTAATGGCGACGGTTTAATAACGCCTATGGACACGTAGGTAGTTTAAGACCCAACACCTGCTCAGTGTACTGAACGGATTCTGCCCATTAGCGTCTGGGGAATGCAGACCCTTGGATTCTCACTCATCTTTGCTGTCGCGACTGCTAGTTTTGTCCATGTGCTCGTCTCGTACGTCATTCTCTCTCTCTCGTCACTTGACTCCTGTGGGGCTAACGTGAACTTGTGTTATCGTCATCCAGTTATCCTACTCAAAAAGGGTGGATGCCAGACCCTCTCTTCCGGCTCCGGATAGCAGGGATCCATCGAGGAATCCATGCGTCTGATTCGCACATTTATAACAAACGCGGCATAATGGACCGGGGGTCTTTCGATGATATTTTCAAGTGCGTTCTTTCCGCTAACTTCGAGAAGTCTGCCAACATGTCAGGCACCCGGATAGGATGTACGGCGACCCGATCGAGGAGACTCTAACACTTCGGCAGACGCTCAGTACGTCCTCTCCAGGTTTTTCTTTTGCGGATTCTAATCATAGCTTCTGATCAGCTCTGTGGAGAAATAATCATAATCTCTACGACGTCCTTGGCACATGGTTTAGTCTGGCGGAGTGGCTAACCACGTGGATCGTTCTCAAGGACGAAAGCGGGAAGATGAAAAAAGAGGACCTTCTAGATCTCATCGAGGTGAGCAGACTTATCCTTTTCAATAAATTTGGAACGCGCTGATTGGAAACGGGATTCAAGGGGAGCTACTTTCGTAGGGTGTTTTCTGAGGAGGTGGCTAGAAAGAAGGGATCCTCTTCGGCCTGGTCTCCGATCCGTCTGTGACGTATGGACGTAGGCGTAATATCTATCTATTTATCTATATAAATCATGCCTATAGAATCATAGAAGAAAGGGTACCCGGGACTCCGGGGGTAAAAATAAAAGCAAACCAAGTCCATGGTCCCCTTCAACTACGTCTATCTAGACACCTCGCAATTTGTCCGTATGTCCGTCGTGGCCACATTTTTGCTTGTAATAATTAACGGTGTTCATGATCCTGAGAATCATGTGCCGGAGGCAACGGGGGTAAGGGTTTCATCCGATGCGCGGGAACCTCCCAGCCGTCCACTGAAACGGCATGAGCATGACCGTGTTGTGAGGGTCCACTTATTATAATAGGTGGGGCAGATCTCCGATTCCGGCGGATGTTCGATGGCGGGGTAAGGGTAGAGAACGCCGTGGGGTCTTCAGGATCCGAGTCTCGAGGAAGGACGACCCAATTCTGGCTGATCCTCCACTCCTGCGGAATTTCGAGCATGTCCAGTTCTGGGGCACGTGGCTGGTCCTGTGAAGCTCGAAGTCTTCGAAATGGAAGGAATGATCTCGGGCCACGAGATGAATCGGGATCGGGACCGGTAGCCAGTGTGGGAGAGGGAGAAGTACGAGCTTTTGACCAAGACCACGCTCTTAGGCGTGGGCCCTCCTCGGGTTTGGAGTCGGTACTCTTGCCAAGCCATTGCAAATTTTTCAGGCGGGAGAGAAGACCCTGCTGCTTGACAGCTTCCTCTGCACGTTCCGTCCAATCGATTTCGGCTTTCCAATCACCATCACAACCTCCAGTCCAAGTGCATCCACCCTCTGCGTAATTTGCACCACACCTGCATAGAAGGAATATTGAGGCATTGTGTGCGATCGTCAGTGTCGAGAGCTTGCCGCGGGGTCTATGGACTACTTACGCAAAACAAAACTCGGCCCCGCACAAGCAAACCATGTGATTACAACCTAGTTCAGAGACAGTCAGTTCATAGGCCAAGACTGGAAAATCGTCAACGGACCTTCACTTCGCTCGACCAATGCCCGACATTGCGGACAACGTCGCCATTGATTCTTCGTGGCAAGCCGCTGCAGAGCATCCTGCCCTTGTAGGGGATTCTAGAGGTCCGAACTTATAAAAAAGAGTACAGATAAGAAAGACTAAAAGAGGCGATACCTTAGCGTCCTCGCAACTCAAGCCTAAAGTGAGAGTACATCAGATGACTAGATTCTTGGTGTGTTAGGAAGCCTGCGCTCACCAAGGTGCCAGATTGTCCGACATTTGAGGCAGATTTCAGAGCGGCATGCCGGGCACTCTGTATGATCTACATCCAATACAATATCCGAGGTATCAATGGCTTCGGAGCATTTGGGGTTTGGACAGTAGAGCTTTTATTGAATCTGAGTCTCAGCTGCGGATCGGAAATCAAACGAGAAATGAGACCGTACCATGGTGGTTGAAATATCCGCCAGAAGGCGCTTGGAATACCAGTTCTCTAGCAATTTCTTCTTGAGAAGTTTCTTGGCCGTCTCGTCGTCAATCTGCCATTTTATATCACGAGGACACGTGGGGCATCGAATTGGGAATACATTGTTTCCCGGTTCTTGAAGTTTGAGGCTGATGTATGTTGAACTGCAATCAAGGCAGTATATATGTCTTCCGGGGCAAAGGAAGCGCAAGCCATATCTAGGACGCTGCGATGACGCCGACGGCAGAAGCGATGCCTCGAGGGGATTTGCGACCAACAGCAGATCCTCTTGGCAGATGCCGCAAAGGATGAGGGACCCTCCCTCTGTCGCATGTGAGGCTCTAGCAGACGTGGGCTGCGACGGTCCCGGGCTGCCCCTGCTTTTTCGGTTTCTACCCATTTCGCGCATTCGATTCGAGACGGGTGGCGCAGGAAAAACGGGCTGAGACACGCCTCCGATTTGACCAGCACTTGAGCTTCGCGAGTCTAACCCGGTATAATCCTGACCGTGATTCGGTTAATAAAGGGTGGTGTAACCTTCGAAATAACGAAAACAGCTCACATTCCCTGCAGGAGTCGGGCTCAAGCTCGGGTATTTCTCCTCGAAGAGAGCCAGCACATTTGAGCCGATGTCCAGTTGCGGTTCCTCATGCTGCACCACTGTCCTAGCTGGTTGACGGACTGGTCCTCTTGTTGTGGCTGGAAGGGTGGCGGGTTTTAGCGAAGGGGTTTTCCCTTATCGTTGCGATAGTACATACATCCTCCTCTGTGTTTCGGTGAGGTATGGCTTTTCCTTGTCTCAGGTGCGGCACCTGGGGTAAAGGGTTGGGGATCATTCGACCCGAGGTCACGGCCTTCCGTGACCAGATAGACAGAATGGAGAAAGTTCAGAATGCATCGTATAATAGGGAAATTTTAAATGAGGTACATGAACGCATGTCACGACTCACCCTGTGAGAGCATACTTGAAGCACCATTTAGCCAAGCATCGACCTTAATGGTGGGATCAGGGGTAGGGCTCCGCTTTAGAATGGTGCTTAGAGTCACAGGTGAGGTATCTGCAGAACCAAGAAATAGTTAGTAGACCAACAATACCAGAGGAAGTTGCTTCCTGGCTACCCAGAAGAGGAGGAGAAGGAGGTCATACCTTGCATCGTGGTCTGTGGTTGTGGAGTGGAAGACAAGGCCAGATGTGCCTCACGTGACGGTTATTGAGCTGGATGCTGCGCCACACTATGCCGCTTCCATGCACGAAAAAGAAGAAGTCCTTGTTGGGAACAATCAATTCTTTTAACATAATCAGGTATTCTAGACTCTCATGGCCAGGCCTGATCTCCCACGCACCCTTCCAAAATGAAACAAACTTGAAGCTTCGACTTCGAAATAGTCTATCCACCCAGTAACCACAAGTTGCACACATGGCGACATGACACGATAGTTCTTTAGAAGGACAGGTTTATTCTATAATGCCATATGGCAAACTCCACATCCCTATAGCTAACTCCAAGTTCCGATTTACGTTCAACCCGGCCGCATTGCGCGAGACAGAAGATGCCGTAGTCAATGAAACGAGGAAAAATAGTATTCCAGCTAGAGGTTGGGGATATGTGCACAGTTTAATGTCGAGCTCGGCCAGGAAGAGACAGACGAGGTAACCGTAAAGGCTGAAAACCTCGACGAGCCCCGCGGCTTTGTTCACTGTCTCGTCTCTGTCTCGACGGAAAGACAAGGCGCGGGCCATTCCCTACATCATCCATGTTTCTCTGTTGTACTGTGGGTCCAGTAGCGGGCACGGGAGGCAGGGGCTTCATCCTCACATCAGTCGGCGTTGAGGCTTGTTGGAATCTGGTGCGCGGCCTTCTGGCCCCTTCCTCTAAGGATGGCGGCCGTATGACAGTTGTTTGGTCGACGCCTTCCGTCTCCGAGCTCACCACGACCCACTCCTCCTCCGTTGGAGTTTCCGACGAGCGTCGAGCATCTTGAGAGACCTCTTGATTTGCTACCGGATCCCTTGTGGTTGCTGAGCCACTGGGGCGGGATTGGAGGTGCCACCAACGATGAATCGGATTGTCACGTCCTCTAGGTATCGCCAGGTCAGGAGACACTTGGATAGGAGCCGGCCGTCTTGGTCGAGACAGCTTTCGTGGTCGTCTAGCCTCGATCACAGCAGACTCGTCGCGTCTTTGTAGTCTCCGTGGGCGTGATACACCACTTGCTTCTTGCTGATTTGTCTCCTGGTGCGGCACCATGATCGGGGTTTGGGGGAGGGGAATGAAAATCCGCCGCGGTGGCGTAGGTGGCTGCGCAATAAAATGACGAAGGGATGGACTAGGTGGAGCCGGAGTTTGAACATGACGAAGGGGCGGAGTAGGTGGACGCGGAATAAAATGACGGGGTGGAGAATCCCAACTTAGGGGCGTTAGACGACCCCGCCGCGGTGGTGTAGGTGCAGGAAGAATAAGTGGCTGAGGAGGGGGTGAGGTGTTCCAAAGGCGCACTGGTCGAACCCCCAACCCCATGTGGCCCGTTTGGAGGGGCTGAGGTCCTCCGGCTTCTCCTGCTTCCCGCCAATGTCCATCACAGCCTCCCGCACGAGTGCATCCTCCAGCATAGGGCGCGCCACATCTGATGAACGAAGTTAAGACATATGCCAGGAGATCATTTGGACTTGCAGGACACTTACGCAAAGCAGAATTCTGCACCGCAGCGGCAAGTCATATGGTTGCAACCTATCTCGCATTAACCTTAGATGGCAAACTTGCGTCCGAATGCTTCTTAAACGCCCACCTTCCGTGCGTTCCACCATCACACCGCATCGATAACATTTTCTCCAGTGATTCCTCTCTGCAAGTCTTTGTAATGCTTCTTCATCGGGTAAAGGATTCTACAGCTTTGCCATTAGGGAAGGGGTAATGTCAGGACAAGCAAGCACTTACTTTAGCATCTTCACAAGCGAGGCCTGAAGCGGGTGGTGTCAGTGCCGCGGCGCATCTCAAGACCAGGAATACAACTTACCGATATGCCACATGCTGCGGCATTGATAACAAATCTCGGAGCGACAGGCCGGGCATTCTGTGCGGTCTGTATCAAATATATCTTCCGGTATCTCTATGGCTTCTGAACACTTTGGGTTTGGACAATAAAACTATTTGACAGTGAGACGGAAGTAAGTGAAGAGAGCCGAGCGCAGACTGCGAAACCATCATACCATATTAAGGTTCGCCAATAGTCGTTGCGAGTACCAAGCCTCAAGCAACTCTTTTACCAACACCTTCCCGGCTGTTTCATCATCGATCTCCCAGTTGGTTTGGGAAGGACACTCCGGGCATCGGACCGGGAACTTGGCATGCCCTTCTTTGTCCTCCAATTTTACTCTGATATAACCCGTTAGACAGTCCAAGCAATACCCATGCTTCTGCGGGCAACGAAGGTACAACCCATATCGGACGGATTGCGATGATGAGCCAGGTAACTGAGAGGTCTCGAGAGGAGTCGAAGAGGATTTGAACCCATCTTGACATATTCCACAGATCGCTGCGTCTTTCTTGGGTTCGATGGCTTCTAATGCGCCCGTATTGACAGGTGTTATTAAAGGGGCCAATTCTGGTTCTTTCCCTTTTCCATGGGTAGCAAATGCGAGCCTTCGAACAGCCACATCTGCTCGGGACATTATGCGGGCAGGGCGGCCAAGAGGAACCGGGATGGAAATAGGGAAGTTGACCTGCTCCAAAAAATCCGCGAACCACATCAGTGAGAGATCGGGAATACCTCAGGAACGCAACTGACATTCTGGGGTGAATGGCGTCTTGCACTTTGGAGCGGCCCGCTGACGAGGGTTACGACCGGTGGATCCCGTGATCTTGCATGACGATGATCCGAGCCACGTCTTTGGGGAGGTGCTAAGGCGTTCGAAACAAGGTCCGAACAGATGATTTAGCGTGGGGAGCGCGTTCCAGATAGTGAAACGACTCTTACGATGAGGTGGTGCGGGAGATCCATGGCCCAACCACCCCTTCACCCTGTCTGAGGAGTTGGCTTCACGTTCCCATTCGTACGGTCGATCGTCATGTATGGATGAGAGATAAGATAGATCTGATCGGTGGGTAAAAGAAACGATTAGCTACCATGTTGGTGGTTGATCTTGGGGTGCAAAAGCATACCGGTGACGGTACTTGATCGGGACGGTCCTGATTTGGCTCCGGTATCACTGGCTGGAACACCCCTCAGCCACTCGTCCACTCGCAACGCGACATCTGGAGCGACGGGTCCAATGGGTGTTATAAATCTGTTTGGAGCCAGAGCCATCTGGATAAGTCAGGTTGTGGTGGAAGGAGCGTTAGTGTACGGTCCCAGCTTGTTGGGGGTATAGTGTACGGAAAGATAGAAATGCCCTATTCGTCAGGAATATCTTGAAAGCCGATCTCGGCAAGTCGAGAGGTATTACAGAAGGAGGGGGCGCATGAAATATTTAAGGTTTGCCATAAGAACATACCTTTGTTGTATCTCGAGGTCAAAGCTGGAAGAATATTGGCTTTAAACCCCCCTGGCTAATTTGCTTAGGTGATAGCAATGGAGACTAAAACCCAGTGGAAGCCTTTACTCCAAACGAGACCGGGACGGGGTAGTCAAAATGTGCCGACAACCGTGCAGCGTTAGTTGCGAGTGGTGGAGATGCCGCAAGGCAATAAGCGGGGTTGTGGGAACTGGCTTCAACCAGCCCTCGAAACCATCACATTGTTGGTTTCTCAAGATGACTCTTAACTGCCGGTCATTAGTGATAGCAGGTAAGCTACACAGGCGTAGACAGCGCCGAGGGTGTTCAAAGACTATTCACTACTCCTCACATAGGTACAATGGGGGCGCTACCCTTTTCAAGAGCGGTCCTTAAGCTGCGAGTCGGGAAACAAAATTAGAGAATGTCTGGTCGCCCGCGAAAGGGCAGATAGACGCACCTGTAGTCATCTCCATGCTGCGTGATATACCTTTAGAAGAGATACAGATTTTAGATTGACAATGCGCTGCAGGTTAATAAACCGAGAACCCACCTAACCCATGGAAGAGCCTGGTACCCGCTCTTCTCTACGATTTTCAGGTACCGCACCTGGATGCCGGAGACCGTGAAATATGGTATCTCAAACTTAACCGTTATTGGTGCACGTTTTTCGTTTTCATCCTCTGGGAAATATTGCCCAATCCTAAGCATTCATCTGCTGAGTGATGGCTGAGCAACATACCGTTCCTAACGCTGGGAAGACCGAAATGCGCTCGCATCAAAAATTCTCGTCCACCTCCTAATTGCTTAATCTTCCAGACAAAAGCGGATTTGTCGGGTACATATTGCACACTGCCGGTAGCAGCCTATCAAATTCCAATTTAGTGGAGTGCCGAGACTATTTAGAACCACACTTACCCGGAACTTCGGACTATCTGCGTCGTCTGGGACGGGCACATAGATCTCGACGTTGTTCGCAGTCGATCGGCGCTTGAATTGTGCCTTCACCTTCACCATATACTCTACGCGCGAGCCTTTGTGACTCTCTACAGCCGCCTCCACCCAAATTAACGGTTTGACAGGTGTACTCAGCCGGTAGCTCATTAATTCGAATTCTCCGTCGGGCGGGATGAAGCTGATAGTCCGATCGTTCTCAAAGCGCGATAGACGGACGCATTGGTGGAACTTGACGTCTTCCATTTCGATAGCTTTGCCTCTAGAGGTACGACCTGTCGACTCGAACATGACTTTGTCATTGAGGCCGAGTCGAAGTTCGGGCATGCCGGATAAGTAGCATTTCATCTTGACCGCGCCGAGGATTTCGGACCGGATGACATTCCCATTTGCGTTAACCTAGAGAGTGATATAGGTCATGGATGAAAAATTTCAATATGAACTGACTTACAAGCAGGTTAACGCTTTCGATTACGTCTAGGAAGACTTCATTCTTCCGGTACCGGATGCCCTCTGACCGCCAAGACACAGCATTTGTGACAGCCATTGGTGGACGAACTTGAGTCTCAAGCTTGTAGGATTCCTGCGTGATGTACCTAATGTATAGGGATTGACTCGGCCACTTTCTTCGCTGTTCATCTTCGCTCACACTCACTCTTGCAAGATCTTGCTTTCGGTAGTTTGAGGGAAACCGAAGTCCATCATCTCATCCAGCAGCTCGTAGATGATGACAAAGTTGTCTCGTATAGATTCTTCTTCTAACTCCTTGAAGTACTCGACGAGCACTTGCACCAATCGGTGCAGGAAAAGGATGACCTCGGCCGCGTTGGTATTCCGCTTAGACAGGGCCAGCACTGTTTAGCAGACCCGTTCCCTATCATCAGCTCAAAGGTTTTGAAGGTGACACGTTAATGCCTACGATAGAGGTTGCTATGCCGAATGTGCATATAGTTGATGCCTTGGTTCGTCATACAAGGGGTGACCTGCTGTCCCTCTTCCTCCATTTCTAGCATCAACGGCAGGAATCGTTCCACGTAAGATGTCGGGACATCGTCTCTGTAGGATCTTTGGATGAGTGGTTTGCCTTTGAGGTCGAGTATGGCAATCAGTGAAGCCATTGAGGTAATGAAAATAGGTGCTGGTCGTCGTCGGTTCACTTTGAAAGCGGGGCTCAGGGTCTAATCACCAAGGCACCCGGCCGCTGATTTTAGGCTTCCTTCAAGACCAAATTCGTATTTCGAACGATTGGCGACGAGATACAAGTAATATTTATGGAAATACATTCAATGCTTATCGTAGACCGTTTTTATGTCGTCTTTAGGCGTGTCGAATCTCGACTTACCCGTTCCCCGAATCATCTGCATGGGCGTTGGACTTGTGTTTGGGGATGAAATGCCATTCTGCAGGAGCTGGCCCAAGGAACATTTCTGAGAGCTTGACCCAGTCTTGGCTATTTCCACTCGCGAGCAGCGTCTCTGTAGGATCAGACCCCGGTCAGTGTCAGGCAACACGGGATTCAGCGGTTGCGTCCGGCGCACCTAATTCATCCCTTCCCTTGAAAGCTGGGGGACGATCATTTATCCTCGGGAGGCTTTCGAGGATTCCAAGAGGAACATATCGTGATTGGAATGATAGAGCCTCGCAGAAGAACCTTCGGGTGGCGTTTACTCCCTGAATTGGTCGCATTAGGACAAATGGGATTGACGGGACGAGTAAGAGCCTCACCTGCGTGTCGCTTCCCCAATGGCTTGAAAGGTATTTTAGGTAGAGGAGCTAGCGGGCGATACCACGTTACTTACCTTAAGCCATATTCAGCGTACTGAAAAAGCGTTGGGTAAGAGTCGATTTGGGAATCGGGTCAAGATTTTCGCTCACCTTGCGAAGCATGTCAAGTCTTTCGCGTGAGCTGATGTCCCACTCACGCCTCTCCTTAATCTCCGTACTAAGAGGGCCTCCGTCGGTAAGGGTTAACGGCAATATCCACAAGGCAACGGGCTCACAAGATCCAGGGCTTAATCAAAGCGCCTCGAGCAACCATAATCCCGTCAACACCGCTATTCTCCAGACTCTCCCAGTAGCCTTGAGCAGTGTATACATCCCCACCGCCAAAGATAGGGATGGAAGGCACTGTACAAAGTGATCGGAAACGCGTTACAATAGTCTCGCGGGCGCGGCGGTGGAGGGAGAGGACGCTTACTGTCATCCTCATCATCTGTAGCGGCGTTTCTCAAAGCGTTCACGCACTGCCGAATATAATTCCAGTCGGCCAATCTAGTGTAACGTTGCTGTCGTGTTCTTCCATGAATCTGAGCGGGAGAGAACCCATCGTGAGGATGCGCCAGCCATTCCATCCAAGGACGCCACCAACAGTGATTGCGCTGACACCCCAGGGATTGAGCCTGGGCATCAACTTGTGAGCAGTATTCTTCCCATCCTTAACGCCCGTTCGGACTTTGATAGTAAGCGGTATTTCTCCGAGGGCTCGGTTCATGCCGACCAATATTTTCCCCAAGCGGTTGGGTGCATCCAAAACTTGGTGACGGAGAAGACGCCGTTGTGTCAACTAATCAGCCCTGACTGTCCCAGTTCTCCAAAACACTCACGAGCAGATCCGGATCCACTTTTGAATACCAGGTCGATAGGACACCCGCAGTTTACATCGACAAAGTCTAGCCCGTTTCCTGGACCTAGAGCGCCGAGACCACGACCTGATGGACCAAGCTCTGTCTTGAGAGCTTCAGCAACCGGTGCTAGAATGGAAGGCTTATGACCGGCGAGCTGATATTCCACCATAAAGACCCTCTGAGCGGAACCAAGAGGCAAGCACGGAAGGTTGTAGACAAACCTGAACACCGAAAATCTTTTCTGATGGGTGCTTCCGAATCAAAGGCCACTCCTCCTTACTGCCGGAGAGTAGAGAAGTCGCAAGGGCCATTTCACCACATGTAATGTCCGCGCCAAGGTCAACGCATAACCTTCGAAAGGGCTTCGAGAAGCGTTAGTTTAACTAAATATCCTAACGGCGTCGCTACCATAATGGAATGCTCACTAAGTTTCCAACAGTCGTAAGTGGGGCGAGATCTGGAGAGGATTCTATGGTGAGCCCTTGTTAGAATTATCGGTCGAGTAAAACCTACATGTAAGACCTTTCCATCTCAATGTCTTCTTCTCCTGTGGTCGCATTTGTGTATCTGGTGAATCGTCGAAGGGCGTAGTGGGCTGTTTGGGCGCTAGGGGATGAACCAGCGCTGGGGTTGCTGGCTTAGCATCCTCCACGTCCTCAGGCGTATCTGGTTGATCCGATTGTTGACTGAGCTCTGCAAGATATGCGTCCGTAATTGGGGTAGGATACTAGTGTGTTGGCAATAAATACCAGAAAAGCTTGTGGACGAAGGAAACAGTTCACCTTGCGAGATCGGATGTCTTTGACCCTGTTCATAGGCATGATATTGCCCTCTCTCGTCTTCTCTTCCATTAACTTGCGTTTCTCTTCGTCCACCACCAATGTCATCCCCCCATTAGCCGCCGAACCAACATCCCCGGTCTGAGTAGATGGGTCGGCTGTGACTGGAGTGGCGAGTATGACATGACCCCCAAGGAACCGGCATTTGAAGCCTTGCCGACAAAATCCGTTTTCAGCAAAAACGGGGCAAGTGGTGTGAGGATCAATAGAAGGCGGTGCGCCTTCCAAAGATGCGACCGGTTCTGGCTGTGGGACGAATGGCGGTGTAGAGGACAGGGCTGAAGAAGGCGGGAAGTATACGTCTCGAGGTTTGGCAACAAGGTATCCAGGAATGTCATGGCTGAATCGACACCTGGAGAAATACGTTCGGGAAATGATCAGTACGCCGCAAGAAACGATGTCTCGGCTTTAGGGATTCACTTGAGCCCTTCGGAGCAGGTCTCCCCATTTGCCACTTTCCAACAGAGCTGAATCTCATCGTGCGCCCGAGTGAACTTGCGGTTCGTGTTCATCCCCTTATTCTTCTTTTTATCTTCCCTTGCTTGCTTTTTCCGCTGAGCACCCGACAACTTTGGTTTCTTTGCTGCAGGCTCGGCACCATCTGCGTCTTGGGCTGCAGCGCCTTCGAGCTGCCGTTTATGGTCGTTTTGGGGAATAACGGCTCCTTCAGCCTCATCGTCATCTACAGCGGGTGCTATAGATGTGCTCTCAGGACCAATGAGAAATCTACCCATGTTTTGAGTACAACAGGTGAAGGCTGGAACTAGGTAAGAGCACTCACCCTGGTTTGACTCGGGCGGTCCCGACGGGTCCTTCGGACGAGGAAGCTGCCGCAGGGTGTGGATTAGACATGATTTCAAATACGTATCGTGAAAATGAGCAGTCTGCCTGCTGCAGACCGAGTCGAGGGCAGAAGGAAGTCGAGTGTGGCGACGCTGAAACGGTGGGAAGCGTAGAACGGTTGCGTAAGCGCCTACTAGCTGGGGGAGCGTTGCAGAAACGAGAGCCGCGATTATTGTTTAATATCACACCAACCGCGGGAGCGTAGAAGGACGGTGTTTACATTTTATCGTTTTTGAAAGCAGGGTTGCCGAGCAACCCGACTAACGAGCCCCCAAATCAACGGTCTCAGACACCGCCCAACCCGCTACCGTCTCCTAAAGCTGTGGGACACGCAGCCTTGTACGTTCTTCGCGGCTCATCCGTGCCATTCGGAGCCTGACCAGTGTGACTGCCTTTGACAGCGGACCTCTACGACCAACTCCTCGCAAGAGTGGCTCTCTGAGGTCGACGACAAACGTAACGGAACACCGCCCGGAAGTCCTTAAGGAGATGAGGAGCGAAATGATCGTCTGCTCGACATGGGAGGATGGTTTCTACCAATACCTACCCGATATAGGAGTATCCGATATGGATGCCGAAATCAACAGGGCAGTCACCGACCTCATGCAGGAAGACCTCCTCTGCGAAGAGAAGGGACAACCGCTCCGCTTCAAGCACTACTTATATCCGCCTTCCGCCTTGCAGATTGGCGAGGAGATGTGCTTTGAGCCGCTCGTCTCCATCTGCGGTGTCCTGGCAGACCGCACCCTGAACAATCGGAAAGCATCATCGAACCTCGTACAGGAACCCCGCAAGTACAACATGGTGGAGACGGACGGTGCAAATTTCAAAGTGGACGCATACCTCAGGCTCCAGCAATCGACAATGCCGAAAATGGAGACGACGTCAGAACAACACATAGCCGATCTGGCTGTTCCATGCGAGTATAAGCTAAAAACCAAAGACGCTGTGCAAGTGCGTGGAACCTCAGAATCCTTGCCATATGCACTCTGTTCACGTTTCCATCCCTCAGAATCGCGCACAACTTCTGAGTGCCGCCACGTTCTGCATGAACGACGATCCCCGCCGCATGCACATCTATGGCGTGCGTTCTTGTGCTGTCACTAATTTCACCGTCATCTCACAGACCACGTTGGTGTCATAGATTACTGTTGAGGACAGCACAATGGCGGTCTGGTATTTCTCGCGGTCGCATTCGGTCAAATCGCCTGATTTTGATTTCGTAGAGGTGAGATGAGCTCTTATTAAGCCCTTTTGGGGTATGAACTGAACGGCTCCTAGGACCCTCGCAGGTACATACGGATCATGCTTTCGCTGCTGTTCGCCAACGAGGAGGAACTTGGCTATGATCAGACGGTCCGGCGTCACCTAGAACGCGAGCAAAAGAAGATTCAGAATGTTTGTTTCGTTTACCAGGTCGGAAACCGCTACTTCAAGACTCGGAAAGCGATCTTTGACGACCGTAGCCTTTGTATCACCGGTCGTGCGACTCGAGTGTGGGAGGCCATTGAAGTTCGATCATTCCAGAACCTTCAGCACGTCGACAAAGCGACCCCCATGGTTCTAAAGGACGTATGGCTCGACAGCGGGTCAAAGACAGAGAGCGAGAACTTGAGGGGCGTCTTCGACGAACTCAAGGAGATCGCTAAGGGTCTGGAGAAAGGCGGCGATGAACCGGAGGCCTTTAACGGGATGGAAGACGGCCAGAAGGAGTTGCTGCGGCAGTGCTTAATGAAAGAATCTTGGACGCAGTACTTCCTCAGTGTTGTCTGCGATTGGCAGGGACGAGAGTCGAAGAAAGTCCCGGAAGGAGCTCAGCACTTTCCGACGCTTTTTGACCTACCACCCTCTACCAGTACCCCCTCGTCTCATCCACACGCCGACCGTTCCCGAGCGACGACATCTCATCCAGGCAATCGTCTTCAACCTGTCGAAGAACAACCACCCCGCCACTATCGTCCCAAACGGCAGTATCGAGTCGTCTTTAGTGAGGTTTGTGAGGCTTTGCACGATGTGCGGACGTTACAAGATGTGGCAATTGCATTACGGGACTGCGTATTCGGTGAGGCTATAGTCGATTTTTCAACTGCATCACACGTTCCTGATTAACGTATCGTGACGACGGTTTAGCTCTGCAGCTTATGTTCGTTGCGGGGTGGGTCCATCGCGATATCAGCACTGGCAATATCTACGCGTTCACGGACCCAAAAAGTCAGAGCACTCGAGGCATCCTTGCCGATTTGGAGTACGCCAAGCCTTTCAAGCCGAAGGACGTGGAGGGCAGTTCCGATCCGAAAACGGTATGTGCAAAAGCGTGGAGAGATTTTGATAGAGACACTGAGTGCGACGCAGGGCACGGCCTATTTCATGGCGGTAGAAATTCAGAAACAGGTGCACATCTACGATCCGGACTGGGGCAAGACTCCGATTCGGGGTTATGAGTGGGGGTCGGTTATTTCATCGGAGTTGAGCAATACGGGGGAGGCGGCTTGTCAAGGCAAACCTAAGGCACCCTCCTTTGTCCTCCACAACTTCCAGCATGACTTGGAATCGATCTTCTGGATTGTGCTCTGGACGCTGTTAGCGCGCTTTCCTCCCACTCAGCGCTCAACCGAGGATAAAAGGAAATTCAAAGCCGAACTCTACAGCATATTTCAAAACACAAGCACGTACCCCCCAAATCGCGAGAGAGTCCTCACTCAAGAGGGAAACCTGGAAAGCGTCCTCCAAACTTGGGTCAGCGGAATCCTTCAACCCATCACAAAGGAACTCCAGGTCATCCGACGAGTCCTAAAACAAGCGTACATTGTGCGACGTTTTGATATCGGCGACTTTTCCTCGTACTCCTGGCTGTATCATGAGATGCGATCAATGCTGGCGAGTTGGGTAGCGTGGTTGTCAAATATGGAGTTGCCAGAGTTGACGTCGTGTAGCTCGATGCAAGATCCAGGCCCCGTCGCTGCCAGCTCCGCAGTGAGCTCCCCAAATCAAGTGCCAGTCAAGCGTGAACACAGCCAGTCCACTGCCTCTCGTAGCGGCGACGATCAAATATTCAAGGTTCCCAGACTGCCGGAGGCCACGGACGTGGCTTCATCGCGGCCTCGTCACCGCAAGAACTCCGCCCAATGAACCGACTACCAAGTACGTTATTCCTGGCCACAGCGCTGGTCCAGGTCTCCTGCGCTCTTTGACCTCACTCCTCCCTATTTATATCCTTCTTCCCCTTGTCCGCTCTCTTGTCTTTGCGATCCCGTATTTGACTCTCCATACCCTCTTCTCGCCTTCCTCCTCCCGCTCGACGACGTTCCTCTTTATCCCTCCGATGCGCGGTATGTCTGTTACTTATGATCACTCTCCTCGCCTTTTTCGCGTTCTTCGAGATGGTCTTCTCCCTGATTCCCCCTTGAATCCTTCTCCGTTCCTTGTGGCCCCTGTCCTCCGCGCTCCATCCCGTACGTTGCTGTCTCCTTGTTTGCGACCTTCGCTGACTTTTCCCTTTCTGTTCCCCCGTTCTTTCCGTCCTTCTTCCGATCCCTCCCCTCTCCCTCTCGGACGCGGCTCACGTTTTGTTGCACGCTCCTTCCCAGCGGCCGCTTACGCAACGTGTTTGCCTCGCTTTGCTCGGCTTGAAGGGACGGACACGTGGGGGGATTGGTAATGTTCTGGACACGCGCCGAAGAACATTCGATGTTCGGGGGCAATGCTTGGCTAAGCGACTTGCAACGTCGCCCACGGGCGACAAAAGGGTTGCTCGGCCGCAATAATCGCACGAGGACACATACTATTAGATATTCAAAGTGTCCGAGGAGTGTAGTAGCATACATCTTAGCTAGAAACGCAGTGTATTCTTTACAGAGTACAGAGGAGGGGGTAATCTTTCACAGTGGTTCCTGCTTCGTCAGTACGGCAATGTACCTGCATTTGCGTTCACGGACCACAAATCCCAATTTCAAACCTCGATCGAGTAATCGTCGACATCGACAAGCCCGCGACTGAGAGCATCAACCAATAAGTATTTTGAACTCAACGCTTACGTTGCAATGAGTCAAGGGAGGGACCCCGAGAAGGTTCGACTGCTCCGGCCATTTAACACACCTCTGTTCACTCAGGGCGTCAATTCCAAAGTTGCTGAAGAGGATATACGCCTGGAGTGACTGAACGAGGAAAGGAGGCGCATGCATGAAATGGTAAGCATGATCTTACACTCGCATTAAGAAGGATGGTCCTGAAGGTAAACCTGAGTATGAACTGCCCTCCAAAGCGTCATGGCATAGCGTAGATTGCGAAAGAAATGGCTGTATGGTCATGGTCTAGTTCGAGCTGGGGGAGCGTGCAGAAACGAGAGCCGCGATTGGCTATTGTTTAATATCACACCAACCGCGGGAGCGTAGAAGGACGGTGTTTACATTTTATCGTTTTTGAAAGCAGGGTTGCCGAGCAACCCGATTTCTCTCTCGGCCACTTCCCCAGGATGACGAGTATGTATGGTTGGAGCACGCACACCGTAAAGCCCAAAGGAGCGTTGGATATATCATTAAAGTACAATGAAATGAGTGGATGATATATGGAATTTGGGAGGAATGAAGTGTGTTGAATGATGCAACAAGGGGCAAGCCCAGCTCACAAGATAAAGTACAACATGATGAAATGCAAAATAAACGTTTGAAAATGGGAACGTCAACGGCATCACTTCGTGGAGGATACGAGAGGCAGGTCACCCAACACACCAACCCTGGACTCCGACTCCGTTAGAGTGGACGAGTTACTGTTCTTCCTCCGTGGCAAGAATCCGAACATACCGCGTTCAGTCGGGGACTCGGGAGGACCAGCCAAGAGACGTTTGCCGATGTCGAGGGCGAGAACCTTGGCTCCGGCAGCAATGTTCGCTGTTGTCATGGGAAGGGCAGCGGACCCAGCGGCAAGTCCTTCAGCGAGCATCATCGGGGCTATCCAAAGTCAAGCATCAGCATCATCCATAGGTATTGATACTCTGGAACGTACCGTTGGCTACAGCCAGCTTGATTCCAAAAGCACCAAGAACGGCGGGCATGGCTAAGGCACTAACACCAGCACCGGCGATGCATAGGCCAGTGCCAATGACCCTCATCAGGATAGGATGATCCCTTTGGAATCTCTGGATACGTTTCAACATCCGCTTCTCCCATCTGGCCGAGTCGAAATCCGACAGGGACGACGAGGCACGGCGAATGAGCGAGGGCTGGGGTTTGGGAGTGGGTCGGATGGATGACGAGATACGTTTGGTGAGAGAAGGAGCGGAGGGTTTGGGTGCTTTGGCTGTCGAGGAGCGTGAACGGTTGCGGAGTGTCTTTGGAATGGAGGATGAAGAATCGGAGGAGCAGGAGGAGGAGCGGGAAGAATTCGTGGACCGGCCAAAGACTACCATCGTGCGAGGAGATGCAGTGATGATAAGTAGCGAATAGGGATGGGTAGTAGCACTGATGAAAATACGAGAGTGCGAGGGAAAGAAGATGAAATATTAACTCAAATGTAAAGTGAATAAGAAGGTCGAAAGTGACAGGATTGCTTTTTCATGGGGCATCACAAGTGGGAGTTCAGAGGTCCTTTTATACGCTCGTTATGGCAAATGAAGATGGCAGGGAAAGGCGTGCAAGCTGGTGTCAAACACACTGCAAGGATATCGTTCGTGCCCTAAACGAGGCGAGCAGCAGTCTGGGTCACGTGAGGTGAGATCACACCGACCTCGAGGCGACCAGGGGCCAACGAGTGACCGGCTGTCACCTCTCGGCATTCGAGGCAGCTCTAGAACGGCTGGTGGCTCATCGATTAACTTGTCTCAAACTGGGGACCCGACCCAACCCTCGTTGCAGAGCAGCAACGTTAACCATTTTTTGTCTACGGTTAGCGCCGTCACGGCACAAGGCCGCGAGATAGCAATGTACAACGTTTGTCTCACAGATGAGAAGCACTACAGCCATGACATTGTCGCAAGGCAGAGAGCCCTATTGAACCTCGAACCTAACGTTCGCTAATTGCGCCACCCGTGGAGAGAACGAAAGTTTGCGCGACGAAAAAGAAACAAGCACAGGAAAAAGTCACCTCCGGCAATTAAAGAGCTAGCCACTTCCTCCATCCTTGTTTCTGGGTCTCTTCGCTCGACGATTGCTGTCCTGGCAAGAGAGGCGTAGTCTCCATAGCATCTTCAACCGCTCTCGTCACAGCGACAACTGTCTCTTGTTCTTCTGCGACCTCCGTTCCAGCTCCAACAGTCGGCGCACTGTAGATAGGCGGTTGGCCGTTTGAACCATAGTCGGGTATTTGATTCGAAGGAGGAGTGTGATGTTGGAAGTGTGACCCCGAAGGAGCGTCAGGCAGGGGATTCCCGAAATCGTCGATCCCCAGTCTCTTCTGACGAGCTTTCCAGATGAGGCACATAGTCAAGAGCGTAGCTTGGAGGCAGCCTGCTGTGGCATATACGAGCCAACCTAGACAAGAGGGAGCCGAAGTATTAGTCCGATATATATCAGGGGCTCGCTCGAATCAGACTGAAGTCCAAACGTACTTGTCCAATTCGTCCCGGGCCTAAAGTGAAATATCGACATTAGCAATCGTTAATTACGCTACGAAGTGAGTGTCTTACTTAGATGCAATGATGTAGACCATCAGCGCAGCACCTGGACTTTGGATCAACATCGCGGGAATACTGAGGGCACCAACCAACTTGGTTCGATATGTGTGCAGAAGCTGGGGCATGTACTGGATGAAAGAGAGCGAGGTGGAGCAGAGCCCAAGGAAAGTTGTCCAGATAAAGACGCGTTCAGCAGGCACTCCATCAGGTGAGGAGGGCGAGCTGTATAGGAGGATGACAGTGATGAACAGGCACAGCGAGCTAAATGAAAGCAAGAGATGAGGAGGTAGCCGTAGGACGTGGAGTGCATCTGACTTACAGATGAATGAAAACAACCCAAGAAAGGACAATGGCCAACTTCCATTCAGGGGTAGTGTTCACCTGCGGACCGGCTCTCGCTGCTTCGCATGGTTCGCACTCGCAGTTCTTTGGGTGACCAGGGTGAGCTGTGGCTCGATATTCAACATATTTGAGGTGCGGAGGAAAGTATATGAGGAAGAGTACGAGGCTGGGAAGAGGTGGGTGAGTGAAGGTGCAAGAGGTCCAAAAAAGCCCAAAGCGTACATTACGGTGAAGACGAACCACTGGAGGCCTACAATTTCAATCCCGCCCAAGCTTTCGTAGCACAGAAGTGGGCCCTGAGTACGAAGGGTACCGGTGAGTGAGTTGATAAGCAATATAGCCTCGGATGGGCGGACGCACAACATGACGACAGCATTTGACAGACTCCCATTGCAAGGCAAGTCTAAAACGAAACTCTGTCGGCTGGGGAGCGACGACTATGAAAAGGTGTTCTTACACGTTTATAAGTCCTGAGCTCGCTGATGTACAACCGAGCAGGAGGAACCAGGGGCTGAATCCTTCTGACGAGCCTTTAGTAATTATGTTGAGGTGCTATTTGGCTGGGATCAGCACACGTCTTCCCCTGAGGCATCCTGGCACTAACCTGTGGAAGATAGCTCACGACTATCCCAACCAGGAGGAATGTTTGGACGAACAATGCTGCACCATCGTGCTCCTAAGCAATGGATAGGGTATCGGCGTCATGACCGGTGGGTGAAGGCGAAAAGTCAGTCCAGTTCACGACACGTGCGTTTCAAATGATAATTAGAAGACGCACGAAATTGCATATTTGCGGGATGTCAGAGAGCTTTGGAAGTAGAGTCCATGGTGCTGGAAGGGACAGCATCCTTTCTGGCGATGTGGGCCAGTGGTTGGGGAAGGAAAGCGCGGAGCCGGTTTGTTGCTCGTTTGATTCTGGTCGAAGCTGCAATAAGCGCACGTGCCTCTCACATGAGCCCCAAGCTTTGACACTGAGCTCCGGTGGGATCAAGACCACGAATCAAGGGACCCATTAATTTCTCCCTCTTCCACGCCAGCTCAGTAATTCCTCTTGATTACACGCATATGCAGCGTGGAGGTCCTTTTCATCGTGATCACCCTTTCAAGCAACGGCATTCCTTTTCTCCGACCTTGTCCAGGGCACCTTGAAGCTTGGGACATGCACAAATCGAAGAAATTACCTTGGTGGTCCTCTCCCTAGCCATAGATACCCTCGCTCATTCGCTTGGGTTCCAGTCTAGAGTCGTCCCGCAATACCAACACCTTCGCCAGCCTGGATTCGCCTCCGCTGGTATTCTCCTTCTCCACCCCAACTTGAAACACATTTAGCTATACCATTCACTGGCCAAATATAATGTCGATTTACGACTCGCTCGGTGAATATTACAACAAAACAACGCGAAATCGGAATGGGGAGACCACGACAAAACCCGAGCGCCAAGTTCTAATCAGTCCGGGACTACTCTGCAATATAACACTGAACGAAACGTTTCAATAACCATACCAAATAATCAACGAAGACCAATAATATAACAAGTTAATAGCGGAACCGCTGGACGGGTCGCGAACCTTTAACCGAGTAGCTGCACATCCTACCTATTTCGCTTTCCCCCAGAATGTTCGGGGCAGAAAGATCTCGCTCGACCCGATGCTCGATCCCCTACCCCTTGTCCAAGGTAGCTTGAAACCTGCAGACTCGCGTTTCCCTTCTGCAGCCCGCAATCTAACGGTTGCGAGATGCTCGGACGAAGACTCGGACCACCGCGAGCGACTCTCCACTTGGTATACCGAACTAGACGAAGGCGCAACCGGAGGGGAGGGAATATGACGGGGCCCCGAAGGGACCTCGTAGTCTTTGAGATTGCATTGCATTTGGCTCGACCGAAACTGGTCACCGATCGCCCCTTCTGAGCCCCAACGATGCCGAACACGATTTTTGAATGTGGACAGTTTTGCCGCGAGGAACGAGGCTGATGGCCCTTCGAGACAGACTGGTGGGACTCCAGTGAGCGATACCGATGAGATGGCTCGGGGGTGCAGTGATGGAGGAATTGACACAGGTCTGGTCGAGAAAGGCTGGACCTTGGATAGCGATTCGTAGGAATCGGTTTGGTGGGGAGACGAAGAGTCGTTCTGTAGGCCTTTCGCCGCGCCCTGTCCCCCCAACACTTGGGCTTCCAGAGGTGAAGCCCCTTCCACTGCTATCGATGGGGAGGGTGGGCCCGCTGTCAACGTCGATCGACTATCCGAAGTCGGAAGGCGAGGCAAAGTTTGTGAGCTTGCCATGGACGGGATCAAATACATCTTTTTAGATGCCCCCGACATGACGTCACGTTCTTCCCGAATTTCGTCCCTGGCAGAAGGACTTCCAGGCCCGGACAAATCCGGGTCATTAATCACGTCTGTGGTGGAAGGATACAGGAACGACGTTGCGTAGAAGACGGGAGATGGTGGTGTCGGAAGTGAGGTGGCGTCTGTGCTGCTGGACGCTTCGGGGGTCATGGGGGGCGTTGCTGGGACTAGGTTCCATCTTACTGGGGTGGTGGGGACACTTCTTTCTTCTTCTCCCACTTGAAGAAGCTCAAGACTTTTCCCTTCAGCGCTGATGTACGGCAGTGCCGCATCGTCCGAAACTGTTCCCGACTCCAAAGGCGGTTTCTCCGATATTGGCGGCAGCAATGCAGTGTGATCGTCCTGCACTTTGCGTTTCTTGTTCTTCCTCTTGACTACCAGTCGAGGAGTGTCGTTCTTGAGAGCTCGAAGGTGGGCGTAGGCGAGAAAGGATCTGAAACGTCTCATGTCCACCGACTCCAAGGAGGTGAGGAATGAGGTGGAAGTTGGCGAAGGCGCCAATATTATTGACATTTGTGGTAAGATGCGTGAGGGCAAAGCGCTTGGAGCCGATGAAGGGGAGGAGGTAGATTGGTGCAGAAGGGGGTTGACTGGGCTCATAGCGGTTCAAGCCCGCCGGCAAGTAGATCATACTTATACCGTACCCCACGGAAGAGAGAATAAACGACAGCTCAGTGGTCGTAAAAATATTCAAATAAACAACTGTGGACTTCGGCGTAGCCTGAATTTGTCAATCCATAATGTGCCTCTGGAAAAGTTGTGTATTTCGTCCATACGAGGTAATCGGAGTTGTACGCCTCTGTCGATTGAGAAGGTGGCTCCAGGCGCCGGCGGAAGATGGAGATTTGAACGTTGTGGAAGTATGATGTCCATTTCATCGATAATGACAAGTTTAACGTGATATTTACGCGAATCGAAGCACCGACTCAGCGGGACATCCCTAAACACCTAGTTCCGTTGACGTTCGGCTTCTTCAGCCCCGCCCGCTTCACGGCCCTCCCTACCCGAAAATCGTATCATCCCGCGAGCTCAGGGTCCACGATTCCGCTGCATTTCCAGATCGGGAAACCTTACTCTTAGTATATCATGGATTCGGGATCGGCTGACTGGAACCGCCCCCAAATGCCTTGCGATGACCAAGGCTGCGGGCATCATTAGTGCAAGCACTAATATCTGTGGGACAGAGAACCTGGGTCACGCGGGGTTGTTTGCCTGATGCGTGAGCGCTCAATGAGAGACGGGGTTCAGAATCTGGGGGTTCTGAACCAATGAACTTAGCAAATGCAATCAACGCAGTCTTCGATAGTAAATATCGTGATGATAGATTTTCAAGTGCCCTTCAAGGAGCCCAGAATGTGGATTTCCGGAAACATTGGTCATAGCTTGTCGAGGTGTCCCTGCTGGCTGGATCTAATGACCTGAAAGCAGGAACCTGGGTCTTATCGTCCAATTGGAGACCGTACCTGACTTAGTGCATAGAAATTGAACGGGGCTGTCATAGGTTCGCCACCCTGAGAGTCCTAAGTTTGGCTGGGGAAGAAGGCAGAGAAGTCACACCAAGGAATGACCTGTGCGTGTGTCTGGACCCAATCAACCATTGAATACGCCCGGACACCCTTTACCATCACCCGATAAACAAAACTTAAGGGCGGTTCCGCAAGACCCTGTTAGGAGCTATGACTGTTCACGCCAACACAGGCAAAACATGACTTCGTTCTATCTCCCTTTCCTTCGAGTACGCCAGTATCAGCAATGGCGCAACCTTGTAGGAATCTGTACCAAGTGAAGACAGCCGCCTGTGCTACTGAGTCCCTCCGGACCTCTCCCCATTTGCTCTCCGAACCATGATCTGTCCCGAGTATCTGTTATGGCTCACCTTGCTCCCCTAGGAGAATATGCAAACACCCTCTCAACTCCCTCGTCATGTCATAAGGTAGCAGCTTAGATTTAGACTTGGACGATATTTCCTACTCGCAGGTTGCTCAACGCGATCCGTGGCACAGCATGAGTGACGTTACAGCCTGAAGCAGTGCGATTTATAAGACTTTCCCCATTGCACAAACCCCTGAGGGCAGTCCCTTAACTCGTCAGGCTTGGCAGGGTCGACAGCAATCTCCGGCAACCTAGACCAGCTCTCTTTTAGGAAACGCTGTGCAAAGGCCGTCCAATCCCAGTATATTCAAGTTTGAGCAGCCTATGACCAGAACGCCAAGAAATACGCGAGACATGCGATTATTTATACACAACTTTGCATTTTCTGTCAGCGAGCCCTCTCACCCTCCCCCGTTAGTCTTTTTCTCTACTCTGTTTCTCTCGCTCTCCTCTTGCAATTTGTTATTGTATCCGCAATGTACTACTCTCCTACAACAGAGGGCATCCGACCACCATCACCTGCGCGCCTTGCACCATCCCTTTCTTCGACGTATACCCAGACAATGCAGATGGCGGCACGCACGTCTAACGTTGCCGACACCCAACCTGCCCAGGTCTCCCCAATGACCGCTCGTGGCGAGGCAATGAGACCTCGAGGAGGATTTTGCTATGTGAGTAATTCGTTCTTTTTTCCTCTGAAGCGAACAGTATGGTAACGACTGGCTTTTGACATAACTTGAAAGGAGGACTGCAGTTGCTGTTGCTTCAATTGTGGATGTATTACGGCTGATTGTCGCGACCGCTCTTGCTGGTGTGGATGTTGATAAGCCTCCCATCGCAGCCAAACAATCTCTCACAGAGGTTCTGGACTGTGTATTTAGTTACCTTTATGAGTTGTATTTGGAGTGACTTCCCTGGGGCTTACTCCCCTGTAATCCCAAGCTCAGAGAAACGAAGCGAGACTAACACCGACAACGAAATAAATGACCATAAAGCTAACAATCACAAACTCCATCTACAATATCTCGAAGTCCAACAGAGGGTCGTCGCGAGTCTCGGTGTCTTACGTGACCAAGCCCGAGTCCATCCCTCCGCCGTTTCCTTGCATCACGTCTACGAATGCGTCGTCAGTCGCCCAATCCAGAACTTCCAAAACTGGATCACGGCTTGACACCATGGCCTTATAACGCCACTGTTGAAGCCCCTTGCATGGCAGTCGCACTTCAAGTAGAGCTTTTAGATTGCATCCTTTTCCTGTCCTCTGGCTGGTCGAGAGAACCTTTGACACGGATTTTAACGTTATTATTATTACGGGAAGCGATGAGCTTGTCGGACTCTGAGAGCCGTTTTTCGCATGGTGGTGGCCAGTTTGATGGCGTTCGGCGGCGTGGCATGGTCTATTTTTGGGCACATGCCCCGTAAGCCCGTCCAATCCCAGAGCGCACGACTCGTAATAACTCCCAAGGATGTCCGAGGGCGGTACACGCGTGTATTTATAAACCACCTTGCGTTTTCCATTCGCCTCTCTTCTTCCATCTCCCCTCGTTAACCTTTTCGCTCCACTTGAAGAACTCCCCTCCCTCCTTCCATTCAGAAGTACCATCGTTATCCAAAGAATGTACTACTCTCCTACCACAGAAAGTGTTCGCCCTCCATCACCCGCGCGCATGGCGCCTGTATCCTCCTCAACATATACCCAGACCATGTCGATGACAACGCTCAAGTCCAACGTCACCGACACCCAACCTACCCAGGTCCCTGGGATGACCACTCGCGGTGAAGCGATCAGACCCAGAGGAGGAGGTTGCTTTGTGAGTGATTCGTGGTTATACGATTCTGCCACCGAAATGCTCATGTCGAGACAACTGGGAAGGACTATGAGAACTGCAGCTGCTGTTGCTTCGATTGCGGATGCGAATCTTGGGGATGTTGCGATGATTCTTGCTGGTGTGGGTGCTGCTAAAACTCCCATGACGGTGAACTGGACGTCCTAGAAATCTAGCCATATTGGACTACAAATTAGTTACTAGAACCCTCAATGCGCTCCCTTTCACATTCAGAGACCGTTTATTTTGGGAAAATGGACATGTTGTACTCGCGTTGACTTGTTGCCATGTATTCCTGACTAGCATGAATCGAGCCAAAGCGCCGAAAGCAAAATAAATTTACTGCGAAGCATAACGTTACAAATCAAGTCTCTCTCGAGACAAAATAATTATTACAGAGTATCCGACCGGCACATAACCGATAAAATGATCTGTTCCTCGATCCGTCCTCTGTTCCCTTGGAAGGCAACTACAAACGCGCGGCAGGTTTGCCAATCAGGAACTCCTCGACGCCTCCCTGCAGGTCTTTCCACCATGCTTCCACGATGTCATCCTTGAAACCATTAACGTCGTACCCAAGATTTAGGTAGAGCTTCCCGGCAAAGGTGTACGCAAACAGGATCAACCCTCCAGGACGGATACGAGTTGCCGGTGCCAACGTGTGCAATTGAACAGATGGATAGTCCTTGTGGATATAAATCCCGTCTAGATTCCCGAGATGGGACAGACCGAGGAGTGCTGCTGATGGAGCGGTGGCTTTCCGTGTGATAGTTGGCATGGAAGACGGGTTACGAGGGCGCATGGGAAGACCGAGCTCCTTCGCATCATCTTCGACAGCAAACGCCCTGGCGGTTTCGCTTCTTTGCCGGGCCATCTCTCGAACCCGTGTGGCAAGCATAGGGTGCCTAGTGGCCCGAGCACTTTGAGCCTTTGCGGAACGGGCTCGCTGCCAGAACGTTGAGCGCAGAGCCTTCCATGCGGTCTTATCACCTGGGAGAGATGGAGAGGGGAGAAATGAGGGGAGAACAATGTTGAAGAATCCGAGAGCTGGGATCCAATACGAAGAGTCGAAGGGCCGCAAGTACGGTCGTAGGTTGAGGGCGGTGTACATCATTCTAGGGTGAGGTCATCGAATCGTCTGCGTTAGTACCTTTGACTGATAGCGAGTAGCCAGCGGGGAGCGACGCACATTGGCAAATCGGTACGCAGTTCCGCTCCTCGCTCAAGCTGCGTGCGGGTCCAAGCGAGAGCGCATAGAGCAAACAGCGCATTGGAGACCGAGACCCCTTGAGACTTGCACTTTCGCAGGATAGTTCGGGATGTGGCTTCGTCGAAAGTGATGGTTTGTACAATTGTCTTGCGCTTTGCGGCTTTTGCTCGAGGTAATACATGGCCGCCCTGTCGAATATGCGATGCGATGAGATTGAGGGTCAGGAAGAGTGAGGGGTGGTCTGTGGACTCACGATATCCTTCCTCAAGCTATTCAGGAAGTCGACTCGTCCCGCCGCCTTTTTGAACACTCCTCTCACCGGGGGTAGTCTCTCCTCAACAGGAGGAGGAAGAACGACGGTCACAGATGATCCGGAACCCCAGCGTGTTTGCCACTCTTTGCGAACCAATTCTTCCAAATCCGTGGCCGTGTATACATATCCCATTTCCGTACCAGCAATTATGGTGAAAAACTCGTTTGCGAGTTGATGGAAAGCCACGCTGTCTGAGCTAAAATGAGTTGCGCCGAGAAACCATGAAAACTCGGCATGATCCTTTTCGGTCGATGGAGAGTTTTCTGTAAAGATGAGGTAGCAAAGACGGTTCTCCCCTAGTAGCCTCCTTCCGTTAAGGTAACGATCAAAGATTTCACCCCTCGAGACGCCCTTTTGGAGCTCTAAGAGGGCAGAGGCTTTCCGCATGGCATCAATAGGCGAGGTGGGTGCGGCGTAAGAGAACCTGGCATTTGTATAATCGGTCTCAAATGGGGACCCGCTTGATGGAGGGGGGATAACGCGAGCTGCTATCGGTGGATGACGCAGCAGAAGAAGGGCCCATGTGGCAAGAACGCGTCTTGGAGTGAATAAACGTTGAGGGGCACGAAACCCGATATATAGGCACCTGATTGGATCGGAGAAAATGGTCAAACAAAGGCAACAAAGACCTCGGGAGCTGCAATGAAGAACGAACATATCGTTGGCACCGTCTGCACGCGATGGGAGATAGTACGAGAGCTCAGTGTCGCCCATGAGGCGT
>WSUB01000061.1:138073-152313 GCA_019633425.1 Tulasnella sp. 424 | reverse complement strand
TGAAGAACGAACATATCGTTGGCACCGTCTGCACGCGATGGGAGATAGTACGAGAGCTCAGTGTCGCCCATGAGGCGTTCAAAGGTCCGTGGTTGGGGGAGCGCATCACTGTCTATGTGTTGTTGTTGAGATGCCTGAAAATGGTGAACGTCATCATCAGCCCTCCTGGAATTTGCCACCAAGGGGTAAAAATTGGATGCTCACCATATGGAATTAATTTTGTGGCCGGTACGGAACGACAGACCTTTTCAAGGACAAGCTAGAGCAGAAAAATAAAGAGGAAATTTGATAGCAGATAGATAAGAGGGTGCGCGTTGCCTTTGAGGCGAGGAGGAGGCGAAGGAGGAGACGAAGAGGAAGGCCTGGGTGCTGAACGAGGTGTGGATGCGTGTGTTTTATGGTGACTGTTTTTTTTTTTTTTTTTCGTCGCGTTCTGCAGGTTCTCGACGATCCTGCTTCCGTGCCTTGGCGTCTAAGTCGATCGACATCCTGAGCTAAAAAAAGATCCCCAAAAGGTGTTTCCCCCTTCCTTTTGTTAACGAGGATGGAGTCGTTCTGACCGAGGGGAGAAAACTTCGGCCTTTGGGCGTGATATATGTAGCGTTCGATAGAGATGTACATATGTAGTGGGGGAGAGGTCGTCGACGTCCGCGGCGGTCCCCGGAAAGCCTTGTCCCGTTTGGGGTAGATGCTTCGAACACTTCGATGTTTTGGACAACCTGATTGGCCAGTAGAGCGTGGAATCTTGTTCCCAGGGACAAAAAAAGGCAATCGAAGCGACTTCGCTGGCAGCACTAGACTTCAGGGAAACCATGTCGACGGTCCTCGGGACCGGTTCCGGGACGGATCCATGATTAGCGTTTCAGAATTTTGCAGTTCAATTCAATGGCTAAAAATGGCACAAGAGTGTCTGGGAAAGCTAACGTCATGTCCCTTCATGTTACCTAAATTTCAGCTGTCACCCGAGCTCCACCTCCAGTCGATGTGACGGTGGCGTGAGATCTCGTAGTTGGCAAAAGCTTGGCTGCGATAGCCCTCCGGTCCAAGAATGTCGGGCTACTGTCACAATCTGGTTGCCACCTCTCACTCCCCAGCCAGTTTAAATGCCTCATCTCAACGAGCACCAGCCATCTCGGACGACTCTCTAACCGAGATTTAGTACGGCGGGCATGCGAGCTCGGCTAACCTTATCTCCAAACCCCGTGGAAATCTTAGTGCAGAGAACATTGCACTAGTACTCAACGATCAAGTCTCGTCGGTTCGAGTCAAACCGCAGGATGACATGTCTTCAGAATAAACCGTCTGCCTCATCTTCAAGTGCACAGTAATAGTTGACAAGGCTTTGTCCTCGATGAGTTCAGTGGCCCACCGTCGGCTTGGCTGTAGCCGTGCTAAAATTGGAAACGCCACTCTGCACTGCGGCCAAGTGCGTCATGGGTATTCTGTCCGAGGGGAGGCCACATTCCTCTCCAACCTGTAAGGGATTCTATCGCTCCGCGGTGATAACGCGTCACTAAGATCTTGGCCTACGAAATGTATTTATAGCGGATCAGTGGGGGGCTCGACGGACAGCGTTCTCGAAACCCCACCTCACAGTACGGAACGCACTTTCAAGACACCGCCCACTTTCCCTCGATATATTTTATCATTTGCTCGAGTAGTCTCTTTGAAGATGGACTACTCGTCAACAACGGAAGGTGTCCGTGCTCTATCTCCCGCTCGCTTGGTACCGACCTCGTCCTCGCAATACCCGCAATCCATTGCAATGAACTCAATGGTCCCCAGTAGCCAGCCATCCGGCTCTAAAGGCGTTTCGATACGTGGCGAGGCTATGAGACTGAGAGGCGGATGCTCTGCGAGTTCTCCAAGCAGGCTATTCCCGAAGTAGTCAAATCGCTAAATATTGCTCTTGTCCGACAATGAAAAGGATTATGGAAATTGTGATTGCTGCGGCGATAAATATGGTTGCTCTTGCGACGATTTGTTGCGACGACTCTCTCTGGTGTGGATGCTGCTAGTGTGGGCCTTGTTCAGTGTAGGGCCAGGCTTCCGCGAAAGACTTCTCCGTGTCCCTTTTGCTCTACCTTCCTCTGTGTTGAATACCCTTCTCGTTTGAAAATCTCACTTTGGTTTGTGGAACCGACCCAACCCACATGAACCAGATCACGGCTTGGCACTATAACCTTATAAAGCTCCTATTGAAGCCTTTTGCGTTGCAATCGAACCCCAAGCAGAGCCTTCGGATTGCATTTCTTTTCTGGTCCTCTGGCTGGTGGATACAACATTTTGCACGTTATCATTACGTGAAGGGATGAGATTATACTTGCCTATTGGACTCCGAGAGCCGTGTTGACGGTAGTGACCCGTTCGATGGCTCTGCTCGGCAGCGTGGCCTAGTCTATTTTTGGACACATGCGCCGTAAGCCGTCCAATCCCAGAGCGCACAACTCGAATGTACAGCCCACAATGATGCCTGGGGGCAGTACACGCATGTATTTATAAACCACCTTGCGTTTTCCATTCGCCTCTCTTCCTCCATCTCCCCTCGTTAACCTTTTCGCTCCACTCGAAGACCCCCCCCCCCTGGTTCCGTTCCATTGGAAAATACCACCATTCTCCAAAGAATGTACTACTCCCCTACCACAGAAAGTGTTCGCCCTCCATCACCCGCGCGCTTGGCGCCCGTCTCTTCCTCAACATATACCCAGATCATGTCGATGACAGCGCTCAAGCCCAACGTCACCGACACCCAACCTACCCAGGTCCCTGGCATGACCACTCGCGGCGAAGCGATCAGACTCAGAGGAGGGGGTTGCTGTGTGAGTGATTAGTGGTTATACGATCCTGCCACCAAAATGCTCATGCCGAGACAACTTGGAAGGACTATGAGAACTGCAGCTGCTGTTGCTTCGATTGCGGGTGCCGTGATTGGGGAAATTGCGATGATATTTGCTGGTGTTCGTGCTGCTAAAACTCCCATGACGGCGAACTGGACGTCCTTGGAATGTAACCATATTGGACTATAAAAGTAGTTACCAGAGCCCTAAATGCGCTCCCTTTCACATTTGAGACTGCTTACTTTGTAAAAATGGACGTGTTATGTTGTACTTGCCTTGACTTGTTGCCATTTATTCACGACTAGTATGGATCGAGCCAAAGAGCCGAAAGCAAAATAAATTTACCGCAAAACATAACGTTACAAATGAAATCTATGGCAAGGCGAAATAATTACTGCAGAGTATCCGACCGACAGATCACCAATAAAATATTCTTCTCCTTGATCCGTCCACTGTTCCCTTGAAATGCAACTACAAACGCGCTGCAGGTTTGCCAATTAGGAACTCCTCGACGCCTCCCTGCAGGTCTTTCCACCATGCTTCCACGATGCCATCCTTGAAACCATTAACGTCGTACCCAAGATTCAGGTAGAGCTTCCCGGCAAAGGTGTACGAAAACAGCAAGAACCCTCCAGGACGGATACGAGTTGCCGGTGCGTGCCAGTGCAATTGAACGGATGGATAGTCCTTGTGGATATAAATCCCGTCCAGACTGCCTAGTTGGGACAGACCAAAGAGTGCTGCTGATGGAGCGGTGGATTTCTGTGTGATAATTGGTGTGGATGACGAGGTACGAGGGTGCATGGGCAGACCGAGCTCCTTCGCATCATCTTCGACAGCGAATGCCCTGGCGGTTTCGCTTCGTTGCCGAGCGGTCTCTCGAACTCGTGAGACAAGCAAAGGATGCTTGGTGGCTCGAGCAGTTTGAGCCTTGGCGGAACGGGCTCGCTGCCAGAACGTTGAGCGCAGAGCCTTCCATGCGGTCTTATCACCTGAGAGAGATGTAGAAGGGACAAATGAGGGGAGAATAATGTTGAAGAATCCGAGAGCTGGGCTCCAATACGAAGAGTCGGAAGGCAGCAAATATGGTCGTAGGTTGAGGGCCGTGTACATCATTCTAGAATGAAGATATCGAAGGGCTCGCGTTAGTACCTTTGACTAATAGCAGCGGGGAGCAACGCACATTGGCAAATCTGTGCGCAGTTCCACTCCTCGCTCAAGCTGCGTGCGGGTCCAAGCGAGAGCACAGAGAGCAAACAGCGCATTGGAGAATGAGACTCCTTGAGACTTGCACTTTCGCAGGATCGTTCGGGATGTGGCTTCGTCGAAAGCGATGGTTCGTACGACCGCCTTGCGCTTCGCGCCTTTTGTTCGAGGTAATACATGCCCACCCTGTCGGATATGCGATGCGATGAGATTGAGGGTCAGGAAGAGTGAAGGATGGTCTATGAACTCACGATATCCTTCCTCGAGCTATTTAGGAAGTCGACTCGTCCCGCCGCCTTTCTGAACGCTCCTCTCACCGGGGGTAGTCTCTCCTCAACAGGAGAGGGAAGAACGACGGTCGCCGATGATCCGGAACCCCAGCGTGTTTGCCACTCTTTGCGAACCAATTCTTCCAGATCCATGGCCGTATATCCGTATCCGAACTCCGTGCCAGCAATTATGGTGAAAAACTCGTTTGCGAGTTGATGGAAAGCCACGCTATCTGAAATAAAATGAGCTGCGCCGAAAAACCATGAAAACTCGGCTTGATCATTTTCGGTCCTTGGAGAGTTTTCTGTAAAGATGAGGTAGCAAAGGCGGTTATCCCCTAGTAGCCTCTTTCCGTTAAGGTAACGATCGAAGATTTCATCCTTCGAGACGCCTTTTTGGAACTCTAAGAGGGCAGAGGCTTTCCGAATGGCATCGGTAGGTGAAGTGGGTGCGGCGTAAGAGAACCTGGCACTGGAATAATCGGTCTCAAACGGGGACCCGCTCGATGGAGGGGGGATAACGCGGGCTGCTAAGAGTGGATGGCGGAGCAGAAGAAGGGCCCAGGTGGCAAGAACGCGTCTTGGAGTGAATAGACGTTGGGGGGCACGAAACCCGAGATACATGCACCTGATCGGATCGAGAAAATGGTTAAAAAAAAAGGCGACGTAGAATTCAGGAGCTGCCACGAAGAACGAACATATCGTTGGCACCGTCTGCACGCGATGGGAGATAGTACGAGAGCTCAGTGTCGCCCATGAGGCGTTCAAAGGTCCGTGGTTGGAGGAACGCATCACTGTCTATGTGTTGTTGTTGAGATGTCTGAAAAAGATGAATGTCGTGATCAGCCCTCTCAGGAATTTGCCACCAAGGGGGAAAAAACTGGGTGCTTACCATACGGAAGTAATTTTGTGGCTGGTGCGGAACGACAAGATAGATAAGAGGGTGCGTGCTTTGAGGCGAAGGAGGGGATGAGGAGGAAGGCGAAGGAGGAGCTGAAGAGGAAGGCGAGAGTGTGTTCGGCAAGGTGTGCCGGCGGGGATGGTTTCATGGTGTCGGGATTTTTTCCTCGCCGCATTGTGCAGGGTCGGGAGGACTTCGTCCGATTTGCGTGCCTTGGCATTTGAGTGGATCGACATCCTGAGCTAAAAACATTAATATGAATCCCCAGAAGAAGTTTTCCCCTTTCCTTCCGTTAACGTAAGGGGGAGAAAATTTCGGCATTTGCTGGTAGTTCAAATTTCGTTCTTTTGGGCGATACTACTTATGTGTGGCGTCCGATGGAGATGTACATGTTGGTGGAGGTAAGGTGCCTGGGCCAAAAGGAGGGAGCGGGGAACCTGAACAATACCCCTAGCTGACTTAGCAACGCCATCGTCACACGCCAGTTTCACAACGAGAAACCCGTGCACTAAGCAGCCCGAGATTCTATACATAACTGAAACGACTTTGCGTGCGAGTTGGAAAACTAATCGGCCCGCGGTCCCCATACAGACTTGGGGAAATCATGTTGACCCTCCTCGAAGGAGCAATGGGTGGCGTTTCAAAATTTTGCATTAGGCTTGCTCAATTTCAAAATGCACCCCGTGCGCTCACTCGTTGACCTGGGAGGCGGCATCCGCCGCGTTTCACCTGGTGATTGATAAGCAGAAGCCAGGTCCACCGGACCTCTCCAAAACCCGGCGAGCGAACCCTGGTGAGCTAATGATTGAGTTCAATTCAGCGGATGAAAATGCTGACGTCATCATGTCACGCCTGTTCACCAATTTTCTCTTTAGTCACACCGGTGTGACGGTGGCTTGAGATCCTGTTCCATTTCACAGTTGTCACGCAATGATCCATCACGCGGCAAGCAACGTCCCGACGACACCAAGAGCAATCTCAATACCCATTGCGTATAAAGTAATGAGAGAACTCGATCCACAAATGCTGGCTCCGGCTTTCGTGTATCCTCTCAAAAGCTGGCTGCGCTACCGCTGCGGTCCAAGAATGCCGGGCTACTGTCACAATCTGCTTGCCACCTCTCACTCCCAAGCCAGTTTAAATGCCTTCACCTCAACGAGCGTCAGCTATCTCAGACGACTCTCGTTTACTTTGACTGTCGTTTAGTATGGGGGGATGCGAGCTCGGCTAACTACATCTCCGAAGCCCGTGGAAATCTTAGTGCAGAGAACATGGCACTCAACGACCAAATCCCGTCAGTTCGATGACAAGTCTTCAGAATACATCTTTCCGCTCATATTCAAGTGCACTGTAATAGTTGGCAAGGCCTTGGCCTCGATGAGTTCAGTGGCCCACGGTCGGCTTGGCTGAAGCCGTGCTAAAATTGGAAACGCCACTCTGCACTGCGGCCAAGTGCGTCATGGAAATTCTGTCCGAGGGGAGGCCACATTCCTCTCCAACCTGCAAAGTGGTTCTATCGCTCCGCGGTGATGACGCATCATTAAGAACTTGGTGTACGAAATGTATTTATAGCGGATCAGTGGGGGGCTCGACGGGCAGCTTTGATCTTGCTACCCCACCTCACAGTACGAGACGCACTTTCGAGACACCGTCCGCTTTCCCTCGATATATTTCACCCTTTGCTCGCATAAGCTCTTTGAAGATGTACTACTCGCCAACAACGGAAGGTGTCCGTGCTCCATCTCCCGCTCGCTTGGCACCGAGCTCGTCCTCGCAATACCCGCAATCCATTGCAATGAACTCAATGGTATCAAGTACCCAGCCATCTGGCTCTCAAGGCATGTCGACACGTGGCGAGGCTATGAGACCGAGAGGCGGATGCTACGTGAGTTGTCAAAGGACGCTATTCCAGATGTAGTCAGATGGCTAAAATATCGCTCTTGTCCGACAATGAAAAGGATTCTGACAGTTGTGATTGTTGCTGCGGTGACTGTGGTTGCTCTTGCGACGATTGTTGCGACGACTCTTGCTGGTGTGGATGCTGCTAGCGCGGGCCTTTTGTCCAGAGTGGGGGCCCGGCTTCTGCGAAAGACTTCTCCGCGTCCCTTTTCCTGTCTACTTTCCTCTCAATTGAATACCCATTTCAATTTAAATTTGAGACATTAACGCGCTTCTCGTTTACACATCTTAGTTTGGTTTGTGGAACCGACCTAGCGAAGGGAGGGTTCAGCCCGAGCCCATGCCACGTGGACGCCATGCCTTGCTCCGGTACCGGGGAAGCGCAAGAACCGAAGGGTTCGCTTCCTAAACCACGTTGTTCCGCTCTCCACCCGGCAAACTTTTCGGCGATGAAGAGGGCGGGCGGCTAACGGATATGTCGGACGGAGTTAAATGCCACGTGGGCACTGCCACCCGGACTACGTCATTCCACCGCCGTCACTTGGCGGCACGCTTCAACCGCTCCGCTAACAGCCCCACTTACGACGTCGACAGACATCACCGCTTGGCTCCCACTTTTTTCTCATATATAAGAAGGTTCTGCACATCTTACAGCTATTCCTTTAACCCCCAACTCAACCACCCGTAACACTATTTGGACAGATGTATCCACCACAAAGACCCGCTGCTGCCCACACTCGCAACCCGTCAGACGCTACCGCACCCGTAATATCCACACAGCCTACAGCGGGTGCTCAAATGTCGATGCAACCTGCGCAAAAAGGAGAAAGTGAGCAGACGATGAGATTAAGAGGTGGTTGCATTCCCCTCCCTGTGAGTCTAATTCAGCATCTAGATTTCATATATCTTGGCAAGACTATTAACGCTATTCCATTGGATAGGGCGGTGGAACGTGTTATATCATTCCTTGTTGCTGCCCCCTCTAATCGCCGGTTGCCACGCTTTGAATGCCCAGACCCGCACCCCATTCGCCTTGCACCATATTAGCCGTACTCTCTGTATCACGCTCACCCTTGAACATAAGTACTTCCCCTTGTTTCCTGGTTAATAAAGAAAAAGGACAATATTTTTCCATCGAATGCTCTGCGTGGAATGTGGAAGTATGACGTCGGTGGCTTTGGGGATGTCGGGCACCCAATCGGGACTCTCCAACGCTCGGCCGCTTCCGACCTTTGTCTTCGCTTCTCATCACCCTTGATAGCGAATACGTTTTAAACGTCAGTTAAGGGTTAGTTATCCCAGATCATCCCGTGCCATCACTTGCCATGTTCGATAACCCTTTGTACTAAATGCTAACAGTGCACTGTTCCACGTTCCCTGAGCGTTTCACGCGCTCTCACCATCACCCCTTCCCTTTGTGCATCGCGCGTATTTCCGGTGGCTTAAACCCAAATCGGGAATCGCCTCGTACACATTCCGACCATCGGAGACCTCGACTACACCTCACATGGTCGTGCAAAACACTTTGATTGATCGTCAGAGCAGTCTATTCGTCGGCATCTTCATTACGATGTTCTGAGTCAATGCATGCCGGGTGTTTGCTTCTCATTGGCTCGACGCCAAATATATGAAGTACACGTGGGGCGTTACACCGTCGAGCTGGCGACACAGGGCAAGGGCTCGCAACGCTTTTAGACATTTTCTCTTCGCTGCACCCGTTTTTTCTCCTTCTTATTTTTCGCCGTAGAAAATAAATACAGAAGCAACCAGGGTGGGGTTCAAGTGGCCCTTTGTGATCTGGTGAAGAGATTGAGAAATCGAGATCGAGCGGACCTGGCTGTACACATAGACACCTCCATTAAAAACCGCTCTCCCGATCTCATCTTCACACCGTAAAAGCCCTCTCAGCGTGCTTCCCTCAAATACCCCCCTTCGTTCTCTTCTTCTCCTCGTTTTCTCGCTCCGCCACGCCTCCCCTTTCTCCTCCCGCCTGCGCTTCCCCTTCGACCTCGATGGCCGGCCAACACTCTCCCTTCTTCCAAGCGCAAATCGCCTCTCGGTTTCATCAGCGGTCAGATAGCGTGACGCTTTCCTTTCTGTCATACTACGACTCGACTCCCGCAACAGACGCCGAAGCGGGCCCAGGTCCAAGTTCCTCAGCTCCGACTGCACCTGCCGCTGGTCCGAGCACGGTGCAGCCGTCAACACACAGGAGAACCTCGTCGGCGACCTTAGAAAAAGGATCACCGTCTATGCACAAGGCAAAGCAGCATCGAAGGAACTCAGCGATATCAAAGCGGTCGACCGAAAGGACAGTCCCTCAACCACTAGCCTCGTCAAGTTTTATGGAAACGCAGGTCGACGTGGGTCCAGCACCCCGTACCGCTCCTCTGCCAGAATCACCCCGTCCCTCCCCTTCCCCTGAAGGAGCGAAAAAACGACGGCGCGCGGCAACGCGACTCCGCGTGGCAAACCCATCATCAGCGGCGAGTAGCATTCGCCGTCCCACCCCAGCCCCATCCATCATCGAGCCTTCATCACCTCCACCTCCGTATTCCCTCTACCCATCCCAGTCTATACGACGCATATCCGTCCCCACAGCAGGCCAAGTCCCAACACTCCCATCCTCACCCTACCCTCGGGATGTGTATAGGGCCTCGCGTGTGCCCGAAGCTTCGACGTCCACTTGTAATCGGACCGGAAATTCCTCGCCCCCAGTCATGATTAGGCAGGTCCGACCTTTACCTCCGCCGCCGTCGGTCCCCAAGTCGCCCGAACCTTGGGAGTTGGAGTTGGAGTTAGACTTGGACCTGGATCTGGACCTGGAGTTGGAGGATCCAGGAAGGCGTCCCTCGCTACCCACCTCCGAGTCCGGGGCCAGTGCCTCAACGACGACCCCCGCAACCCCGACCGAGACCGAGTCCATCCATCCGTTCGATTTGTCCGACGAGGAGGAAGCCGACATCCGCATCGAAACTCCTGAAGAGGACGACGACCTCCACTCCTTCCTCGACTTCTCCAGCTCCCCCTCCACTTGCTCTGATACAACCACTGGCCCAGCCCGCCTCCCTCGGAAGTACCGACCCACGTCCATCCCAGTCGTCGGGACTTTCGACCCAACTAGCCCCGAATATTCCAGGGCAACGTTTGGCGCTGGGTTCAAGAAGCAGTGCAAGAGGATGGTGGCCACCGGAAAGACCAAACTCGTCTCGGTTGGACGAAAGAGGTCTGGGAGCACCGATAGCGTTGAGAGCTCCGGGTCTCAGGACATCGACTGGGGAGACGCTTTGGAGGACACGCTATTCGGTTGACGGTGCACTGGTCCAAGCTCCTGCTATTTCTTTTTTTCGTCTCTCATTTCAAATTCAAAATCTCCTGGCCTAGACATATGGACTCTCACATTCGTTATTCACTTCGCTTTCCTTGTTTTGCTCAACTGTTGTCATGCCTAGCTTTCTTCTTGTATCTACCTTGCCCTAGTGGCCATCAGCTGTCGAATATCCTCTCGCTCCTTGTCAACGATTTCCTACTCAATTTTGCTTTCGAGTCATGATTAAAACCCTTACCATACCCCTCCTTCGTTATATGCTTTACCCTACCATCTTTTCTATTTATTACATTACTTTCTCTGAAACGGGTTGCAAATTCTATCCTTGTCTGTTCCGTCTTTGCACTTATGTATCGGATGGCTTCGAGGGCACTGTCGATGCGACCTAACAACCCAAAGAGATGCATACAGGGAGTCATAGTCGAAACGCAGCAGAACACAACCGTATCATATGAAGCAACGTCGGGTATCATCCATGTCGTGAAACATGGACCCAGAATGATCCTCTGAGCTGAAATAGAGGGAGGCCCACGTACCTTCCACGATGACTAGCTTCCTGTTCCCTTTATTGGCCGGACGGGAGGCAGGACCAGCTACACGGACAGCATTCGCAATCGCAGCATCCGCAACAATCTCCGCAACATTCGCCCTGCGTGTCGAGGGTGCCCAAACGAGGATGCAGCATGAAGGGTAACAACGCAAGATTCACGATAGGTTATAGTTACGAGTGTCAGAACTCAGATAACCAGCGAATGAAGAAGAGTCTGGATTAGAACTCAACCCCCCTGGTAGTCGAAAGGTCTGCCAGGACTGCTGCTCTCGAGCAAGACGGGGATTGATGGACATTGATGATGATGGACCCGGTTGGGCCCTCATCATCGTTCGTCCTTTAAGTATCAGAGGCGGCGGGATTCGGGGTATTGCTGCTCCACTGCTGGTGACATTTTCGCTCGCTGAGAGGGCGGTGCGGGGAATTGTGTGATCTGGCATAGGAGACCTGTATGGAATTTATAGAATTCGAGCCATATTGCCTCTTCGATTAACAACAGGTATTCATGATGAAAAGGCAAGGAGGGCACGAACTATTTTCTCATAGGAGGAAGGGTCAAATGAACGAAAACCAACGATTAACGTGCGGAGGCGGGCAATCCTCGGGCTTTCGTGCAACGTTTGGGATTCGCCACAGCTCAAATAGGGAGTATTGAGAGTATCTTTCGCCGCACATATGCGTCAATAACTTTGAAAAAGTTCTTCGACCAACCTTCACATCCAATCGGGCACTTCGAGAGAAACAACACGGGCATCCAAGCCTCAGTCAACGTTATTTGCTCCAAGAAACTCCCCGAACTACCCTCGACCGTATTTCTCTGAACATACAGTATCTGACCAATTGCACAGCAGAGAGAGCTGATAGTGACCAAAAAAACAAATAACGCCCGGGCGTCCAAGTCCTGCTGACGGGCCCTGCAGCAGTCTCGCCAGCATTCAGCACACTGCAGGGCGAGGAGATGGGTTCGTCGGACGCCAAAATGTATCGTGAGCCAAGATCCAATAGTATACGAAAAAGAAATAACAAAACCGAGCTTACAGCTCCTCCTCGTAGCCTAAATGATTGCCATTGCTCTTCGGACCGCTATGTTTGAGGGGCGGCGGCGACATCGGTAAGCATCGTCGGCGATGGGATTGGTTGGACTCTCGTTACCATTCTCTCGTGCAAATATAACGAAGAGGGAAGGTGAGCTTGTGGGGGCTTGGCCGGTCCATATCCCTTTCTTGGGAGACAGTCTAGATGATGCCGTGAAGGGGTGAGCTGGCATGAGGAATTATAGATTCTAAAAATCCACCTAGAGATGGTGTCGTGATCGTAATTACAGTGCGATTCCGGGAAGATCTCAAAAAGGGAGATCGGTCTAGAAAGTGAAGAAGGAAGCGTTCGTAGTGTCAAGTTTCATCGAAACCCCGGGGAGTTCACGAGGCCGCACTGACACCAGACTACATTGATTCCAACGACCGAGTAGTGCGTTTTCAGCAACCTTGTCCCAATACTGTAAGATGAGGTAATTTGATACGCGTCCGAGCTACTGGACTTCTTATTCCATTGGGTTATCAGACATAACAAGCACGCCTTAAAACCTACTCATATGAATCTGATCAAGGGGAAACTTCGCATTGAGTTCTGCGGCCAACGAGAGGGAGTTTATGTAATGATTGATCTCCGTGACGCATAATGAGGTTCTTTGTGCTTTCTGGCGTTTAGGGACTCATTAAAGCTCAGATGGGTTAAGGTCACTGCAACGGAGAACACACTATGCTTTAGAATTACGGTCGAATACAAGCAGAATGGAACGCAATAGATCGGGGTCAGAAACTGGTCATGGAAAGGAGCCATCGCAGTAAAATCCTATCAGAATATCGGGCTAGATAATGAGTTGGTTTACAAAGCGGACCAACTTGTCGACTGGATATGACTACGTACCCTTGAAGCGTACAGGTTTTATATTAGCAACATCTGCACCAGCAGCCTTCTCTATGTCCGTCGCAGCAGGAGCAGCCGCAATCCAGACATCCTCCACAGCAGTCGCAGTCTTCGGTGCACTTCCCCGGACAATAAAGAAACATTCATGTAAATTACCGTAGTGGTATAGGCTCGGATCAATTCCGCTCACCCCTCCTCTCAATCTAAGGGCCTGCCATCCTCCTTGCTCTCCTCGTGCAGGGGAGGGGATTGTCATTGACATATTCGGAGATCGGCCCGGCTGAGTGCCTGTGATCATCTGGCCATTCGAAAATCTGAGCGATGGTAGTTGGGGAGCAGAAGTTGGTTGTTCTGTCGTTGTTGGATACATCGCTTTCCTATGCTTGGACGGTCGGGATTGTATAGAAGATGGGAGTGGTGGGTAGAAAAGGAGATCTAACGGCACCAAGGACGCCGAGAAGCTGAAGGCACACCATGGACGCCGAGGAGCTGAGGGCACGTGCCTGAATTCATATGACATAACACAACCCTTTGAGGACCTTGGTAGTACGCGAATACGAGGATTACGTGTTGGGAAATAAATGTTTGACCAATTGAGGAATGTGAACAGATTTCCCAAAGCTTGGTCCGTTCCTTGAGTTGGTGATGCAGCCCCGGTCGGACTGTCTGCTACCCTCCTGTATGCCACCATCAGTGACGCGGAGACCCGTGGCTCTGAGGTGAACTTTGGCTCAGAGTGTCGATGCACAAGCACATAGGAAATTCCAGCAAATGATTGTCAATGCCACACGCCAACGCAGAGAGGTATTAGGTCACAACAACAGGGAGCGCCATGCACAAATATTAGGAACTTTTTCAAATAAAAGAAAATGGCATGTAGCTGATCAGGAGACAAAGGATGGTCATGAAAGGGGGCATTACAGGGCGTCGCAGTAAAATTCTATCAAAATAGCTGGGCTAGATGAGTCGGGTTACAAAGGGGTCGACTGTATATGAATACGAACCTTGGAGGCGTATAAAATGCTTCACCATTTTAGGCGCAGCATCTGCACCAGCAGCAGTCTCTATGCCCGTTACAGCAGGAGCAACCGCAATCCAGACATCCTCCACAGCAGTCGCAGTCTTCGGTGCACTTTCCCCGACAGTAACGAAACATTCATGTAAATGATTGTGGCGCTACGGACTCGGATCAATTCCGCTCACCCCTCCTCTCAATCTAAGTGCCTGCCATCTTCCTTGCTCTCCTCGTGCAGGGGAGGGGATTGTCATTGACATATTCGGAGATCGGCCCGGCTGAGTGCCCGTGATCATCTGGCCATTTGAA
>WSUB01000061.1:85951-137973 GCA_019633425.1 Tulasnella sp. 424 | reverse complement strand
GTGCAGGGGAGGGGATTGTCATTGACATATTCGGAGATCGGCCCGGCTGAGTGCCCGTGATCATCTGGCCATTTGAAAATCTGAGCGATGGTAGTTGTGGACCAGAAGTCGGTTGTTCGCTAGTTGGTGGATACATGGCTTTCCTATGCCTGGACGGTTGGAATTGTATAGAAGATGGGAGTGGTGGATAGAAAAGGAGAACTGCACTAAGGAGTTGAAGGCACGTGTCTGAGTTCATATGACGTAACACCAGTGACAACCCTTTGAGTAACCCGTGACGGGCGCGAATACGAAAACTACCTTTTGGGAAATAAAAGTTTGACCAATTGATCATAAGAATGTGAGCAGATTTCCCTAAGGTCCGTTAATTAAGTTGGTGGTCTGCCTTAAACCAGCCCTTCTGTCTGCTACCCTCCTGAATTCCGCCATCACAGCGTTTGAAGAACCGCCAGGTGTGACCACGATCGAATGAAGGGGAAACGAATCTAATTCTGCCGCTCTCGAGAGACATGTGTGATCCCATTACTCCTAAGTTGTATTGGCACATACTTGGGGCCATGTTCTTCCCTCTGTTGCTTGAACATTTGGATGTCCTTGGATGGTATTAGGTCACAACAACAGGGAGCGCCATGCACGAAATAATAGGACTATAGTCAAATACAAAGAAAAATGACATGCAACTGATCAGGAGACAAAGGATGGTCGTGAAAGGGGGCGTTACAGAGCGTCACAGTAAAATCCTATCAAAATAGTTGGCCATGGGCTAGATGAGTTGGGTTACAAAGGGGTCGACTGCATATGAATACGAACCTTCGAGACGTATAGAATTCTTCAACACTTTAGCAGCACCATCTACCCCAGCAGCATTCTTTATTCCCCTGGCAGCAGGAGCAACCGCAATCCATGCGTCCTCCACAGCAGCTGCAGTCGTCGGTGCACTTTCCCCGGCAATAACGAAACATTCATGTAAATGGTTGTAGCGCCATGTAGACTCGGATGAATCCTGCTCACCCCTCCTCTCAATCTAAGTGTCTGCCATCTTCCTTGCTCTCCTTGTGCAGGGGAGGGGATTGTCATTGACATATTCGGAGATCGGCCCGGCTGAGTGCCCGTGATCATCTGGCCATTTGAAAATCTGAGCGATGGTAGTTGTGGACCAGAAGTCGGCTGTTCGCTCGTTGGTGGATACATGGCTTTCCTATGCCTGGACGGTCGGAATTGTGTAGAAGATGGGAGTGGTGGGTAGAAAAGGAGATCTAACGACGCCAAGGACAGGAGAGACGTGCCTGAGTATGACATAACACGGGTGACCAACCCCTTGAGGACCTGCGAACACGAAGGCTACGCTCTGGGAGATAAATATTTGACCAATTGAGGACTGTGAGCAGATTTCACAATTGAATCACCGTTCCTTGAGTTGGGGATCCGCCTCAAACTAGCCCCGGTGGGACTGTCCGCTACCCTCTTGAATTCCACTATCAGTGACGGGGATCATCGTCATGACTTGATGCTCTAATTGCAATGAAAACAGTTTTATCAAGAGGTACTTCAAGGCGCTACGGTCAAAAATACACATAGGATACAAGGAAAAGCTGTTAAGCGACGGAGTACACAAACTAGAGGGGAGTGTGAAATTTAATCGATACCCGGGATGTTACGGAAACCACCCTCATGCATTACAACGGCTCTACGACCATGTACTATGAAGACGAGGAAGTTAGACAACGACAGTTACCTGGGCACTATAAGTTGGCGGAACCTACCGATTTGAGCCATTGCCCGCCATGAGCCGCATTGTATGCTGCAAGATCGGGTACGACACGAAGACGACGACGGCCGTTCGAAACGAGCTCAAGTGGGTACGCCGCTACAAGATTCAAGTCCATGAGAGGGAGAATCGGTCATAGTCGACGCAGAAAGTACTTACTGCCGTCTTGCTGCCAACAGATCATCAGTCTGCCTTCGGGTGTCTCCCTCCAGCAGTCGATCACCGTGGGTCCTTTACCCCACTGGGACGACGATTCATGTGGGGTCTTGATGTAAAAGATATGTTCTTTGACAGCAGCCAATGCAGCAGCTCTAATGGCGCGTTCAGATACATTAGCGTGACGTATTTGCGAACGCTCGAGACGGGAGGACAGCGTACCCCGTAGAGCCGTGCAGTACATTGGGCTCATCTTCCCAAGTTATACCGACAAAGACTTCGCCGGCTGCAGCATTCTACAAGGGATGTGGAGGATTAGAGAGTTTTTCAGAGGCTTCCAAAAGGCTCCGGTACTCACCGTTGTTTTGGCATGATAGAAACCACCTTTAACAGGCTCGAGCGCGACCGTCAGCGCCTGGGATGGTCTTTCAGTTAGCATGAATTGATGGTTGACAACGGAAAGCTCTCGGTCGAGGTAGCCAGAATGGGAAAGGTCGTCGGCGATGATCCTAACCCGACCGACTCGGGGAGTCGGTTGTGGTAGAGGAGGAAGGACGGGTGCTTCCCTAAGGGAGGGGAACATTAAGGAAGACCGCACCGTTGCGGGATGTTCTATCAGGTACGACTTACTCTGCTACACCTTCGGTGGGTGGTGTGAATCTTTCGAGGAGCTTCTCTTCAAGTACCTTCCAGTTGCCGCGAACCTCGGGTTCTAAAGCCGAGAACCACTTGAGGGCATCGCCGCCTAAGCAGGTGGCGGCGTAGTTGGCAATCCACTGATCGTCTTCGAGTTTATCTGACTGGAAGGCTTGACGTCGAATAGATTTGATAAAGCCCTCGACGTCGTTGCCTCGGAAAATAACTGGTCCTGGGAGCGAGAGGCATCAGGATAGGCATACGTAGGTGTGTCATGGAAGGAGGCACATACTTGCGGTAGACATGATGGGGTAGAGTTTGGGATAAGTCGTAATTGAACGGTACCGCACCTGTAGCGGTTCCCACTATTTAAGCACCACACCGGTTCCGGAGCCGGACAGCACCGGATATGGTGGATTGGATGCGAGAGTGAATGACGAGTCGCATTCGCTGATTGGAGGTCGAACCGATAATCAGAGAGCAGGAGAGCATAGTCACACGACCATCGGCGATAATGTCTAGTGACGTCCATTCTCGCAAGCTCAGACAAATCTCCAATAGAATGCTGTTGTTGAGAAAGGAGGCGCACGGGACAGGTCAAATGGTCGTTGGATTCCGAGCGGAGAATGTTGGGAGGAAGTGCATCGGGAGTGGAAGGCGAGAAGCGAGGGGTTGGGAAGCGAAGCTTGTGAGTTCCGCGAGAGGTGCCAAGCCGTACTAAAGTTCGAGTGCGGAGGATCCGGATTAGCTGAATACTCAAAGGTGACACCTGAGGCAGTACACTCACCTAGTACATCATAGCCTACGTGTAGACCATCGTGCACGCACTTGTGCTTCAGTCGAGGCACCAAAGTTGGTGCTTGCGTGGTATAGGAAAAGTTCGGAAGGGTCGTGAATCACTGAGGGTCAGATGACCTCATTGGATTTTCATGCGTTTCCCTTTTTGTCTCTCGAACAGCTGACCCTAAACTCTTTGACGACAGTTCCTGATTTATGGGACCGTATCTCGGCTTCTTGAATATCCCGGAGAACTCTGAATATGCGTTGGCGACGAACGGCACGGACGATGCGGGGCACTCCTTTGGGACTGGCACAGGATGATCATGTTCCGGGCGAGTGTTAGTGTTGTACTCCAGCTGAAGCATGGCCGAGTGTTGCCACATAGAGTCAAATGGAAGCGCCAGGGCGGGCAATTCGTGAAACCGAACACGAATTTGGAACTCCGCTCATCGTCGACGTCTGTTTGTGCACCTTCTCCACCACCTCGCCAAAGCTGCCCCCGACTAGCGATAATGGCGTCCCCAGAGCCTGTGTAAGCTGCAGGCTCACTTAAAAGCGATGGAAATACCGATGATTTTATTTCCTGCAGCGAACGACCACCAGCGACTAGTCTGACCGCAGCTCGTCGTACGTAAGCCTCGGTCTTTTTTGCATTTCTCCCGTCTAGCTTGGCGCTCACGGTTTCTGAATTCTAGGACCGGATGACATTATTAAAATTATGCTCGCTACAGATAACCATATTGGGTATCTGGAAAGGGATCCTGTTCGTGGACAAGACGCCATAGACACTTTTGAGGAGATTTTGAAGCTTGCTGTCAAATATGATGTACGCCCATCCACTCATTCCCGAAGCGAACAAAACGACGCTAAGACTCAACTATAGGTAGATTTCATCCTACTTGCGGGCGACCTCTTTCACGAGAATCGTCCTTCACGAGAGGTTTTGTTCCGGACGATGGCTTTGCTGAGGGAGCACACCTTGAGCGACAAGCCGGTTCAAGTCGAACTCCTCAGCAATCCCGACGAAGGAAAGACCGATGGATTCAAGTTTGTTCCAGCTATTGGTATAGTCTACCCAGACACTGAGATGGTTCTTCCTAGCTTTCCTGCCATAAATTACGAAGATCCGAACCTCAACGTCGGTATTCCCGTTTTCTCCATCCACGGCAACCACGACGATCCACAAGGCGCGGGGCACGTATGTCTCGTCAACTTCTTTCTCGTTGACAGATTGTTGATTGTGCCATTAGGAGGGAGCTCTCTGTGCGCTGGACTTGCTATCAGTGGCTGGTCTAATCAATTATATCGGAAAAATTGATTTGTCGTCGGACCAGAAAGACTCCAACACAGATAGCGGGGGGATAAAGGTCAAACCTGTACTCCTACGAAAAGGAAATACACGACTGGCACTATACGGCATGGGCAATATCAAAGACCAACGCATGCACTACGAGCTACGCACGAATAGGGTCCGCATGTATGTGCCGAGGAGCGAGGATGATTGGTTCAACATTTTGCTACTGCATCAGAATAGGTGTGTTTCAAAGCGGTCCGTGCTTCCCCAACTACGCTAATCTTCATGAATCTAGAGCGAAGCGCGGGCCTCAAGAATACGTTCCAGAGGGAATGTTTGACGACAGCATTAATCTCGTCGTGTGGGGACACGAACACGACTGCCGAATCGAACCTGAAGAGGTCCCAGGCAAGCCGTATTTCATCACTCAACCCGGATCATCAGTCGCCACGTCACTATCGGATGGGGAGTCGATACCGAAGTATATCTCCTGTCAAATCTTCTGGGGAGACCCCTCCGTTAACGACCATTTCTCATTTCAGACAGGTTGCTTTCCTGGAAATTCAAGGCAAGGAATTCCAGATGACCCCGATACCACTCCGCACCGTTCGACCCTTTGTTATGGAAGAACTCATTATGACGGAGGAAGCAGAGGAGCATGGGTTTTCACTTACGGATAAGATGGAGATTAACAAATTTTTGAGGTCAAGGGTGAGGCCTGAGCTGGAAGATTGGGAGTTGCTGTCCTCAGACCCGGATTCTGTTCTGTAGGTTGAGGCTTTGATTCAACGGGCTGCTACCGAATATGCCGAAAGGCAGAACGAACATGCAGGAGGGGAGGACGAAGAAGACGGCGTCGCCCCACCAAAGGAAATGCTCCCTTTGGTTCGCTTGAAGGTCGATACCACCGGTGTTCCTGAGATGAGCAATCCCATTCGCTTCGGTCAAGAGTTTCAAGGAAGAGTGGCCAACCCAAAAGATCTTTTGGTGTTTACGAGGCAGAAAAAATCGGCACAGAAGGGTCAGTCTGGCTCCGTCCACGTCAATCGTTGAACCACCTGACGAAACTTCGTCTTAGCTGTCAAAATCGACAAGCCCGAACTGTCCATCGACGACCCCGACCTCTCCACCCAAAACAAGCTGGCTCGTGTTCGTTTTGCTCAACTCGTTGAGGAATATCTAGGCGCACAGGAGTTGCAGCTACTAGGAGAGAATGGAATGGGCGACGCCATCCAGATGTACGTGGACAAGGACGATAGTACAGCCATCAAAGAGTACGTTCGAGACTTAATATACGCTGAGCTTTGGAAGCTAATGCTGTTCACCTTTAGGTATGTCGCGAAGTCGCTGACTACCATTCTCCACGACGTGGCCGCGAAAGAGGTTCATGAGGACGACGTTGACGATGCTGTGAGTGGTTCCTGGGTCCTATCAATATTAGAACAGCTAGTGAAACGTCACTTTTCAGCTCGGAGCTGCGAAGGATGTAGCAGAGGCTCAGTTCAAAGTTAAAGCGGAGAAGCGTGCCAAGGTATTATACTGAGGCATCTACATTAGAGCTACGAACCACTGATACGGTCCAATTTTTCAGGCGAAAGAGAAGGCTAAAGAGAAGGAGAAGCCAGACCAAATGGAAGTCGATTCGATGGATGAGCACGATGATGGACGAGGAGCCAAGGGTGATGATGATGACGAATTTTCAGAGGAAGAGGAGCCTGCGCCTCCGAAGAAGAAAGCTGCCGCAAAGGCACCCGCCAAGGCAAAAGCAACGAAGGCGAGTACGAGTAAAGCGGCACCGAAGAAAGCTCCAGCTAAGAAAGGGAAAACACTAGTACGTGTTTGCTAGGACGTGGTTGCTAGGATGTGTGCTGACCTTTGTGCGTTCTCGCAATCACAGTTTATCTCAAGTGATGAAGATCCTCTTCAAAATGATGATATTGAGGACGACGACGACGACGACATTCCTCCGCCCCCGAGGAAGGGCGGCAGGGCCGCAGTTCTTAAGTAGGACGACTGACTTGCTATGATGAGAAGTTACTCATACGCTCTGCTTATGATTTTAGCACGATCTCCAAGGCTCCTCCGAAGAAAAAGACCACGACGGTGACGAAGGCACCCGCGAAGCGAGCCACGACAAGCCGAAGTGCTGCCAAGGCTGCGAGCAGTAAGATGCAAGAGGTGAGCACGGACGCGCGCTTCAAATATGGGGTGGCTTTGTGAATGACCTGGTTTTTTCCCTTCTTGTTAGATCGAAATCAGCGACGACGACGACTGAGGAGGGTCCGGACGGTGTGGCATGCGCACGTTTGGTGTCGTATTTTGGCTATTCCCAAGCAAAATTTCCTGCTCGTTGTTTATACATCAGCTTGTCTTGCATCTATTGCAACCACCCGTTGACTCAAAGATGCTCCAAGTGGCGAAGCAAGCTGTGGATGACCCCTGTGGCGCCGTGGGTGTCGTCGCTCGGTGTTTAGCGATCAAAGCTCCGTTTCGGAAATTCCTAGTCGAGACTTGAACCACCACCTTGACGATGATCTCACTGAGTTCTCAGTGACCTTACTACTCTAATTATGTCTGCCTCAGCGAAGAAAGACGAGGTCTCCAATACCTTGCGGTCAGCTTGACGGTTGGTTGCGTTTGCTGAGGAGTTCGGCTGACGCAGGTCCTCCCAGGGAAATCAAAGGCCTCGGATTAGATTTCCACAAGAGCTTGAAAAGTTCAGTCCCATGGGACAGAGATGTTGAATTTCAGCGACAAAAGTATGACCCTTTACTTCGTTGGTCCAGTCCAACATCGCTGACTTTAGCCTTTGGACCTCTCCAGCCTCCGCCGCCGGTTGGTAAACGTCTTCTTTGCACACCCGTTTGCACATCAAGCAGAGGCCGAAGAAAACAAGCTATGGCTTGATACGACGTATGCTCTCATCCAGGCCTATCGATCCCGTCTTGCCAAGCAGGATGCCGAGGACACGAAGAACTCCCGAGTACCGCAGCACAGCGTGCAGATGCGCAAGCTACAGAACAAATTCCGAGCATTCCTATCCGCGGAAGAGAGCTTTTGGAGTGGCTTTGCCCTCCGACTCGTGCGAACGTTTGGCCTAACGGAAGCGAAACCAGCTCTCCTTGCCCTCAATATTACTTCGCCCGACCCCTCCGATCCCCTCGCGGACGTCTCTCGCTCATCGGTGCCGACTATAGACGACGAACCCGGAACTCGGAGTGATGTCGGACCTGCCACGGCCTTGCCCCCGGGCCAACGCGACCGGAAGCTGGATGCGGTCTCCAAAGTCCTAGTTCACCTTGGCGACTTGGCCCGGTACCGAGAACAGTACAACGAGGTTGGAGGAAAACCAAAAGCCGGTCAACTAAAGCATTCGGACGACTGGAAACCAAGGAGAGGACGAGGTGGAAAGAAGGAAAGCAACCCAATCATTCCTCGAGAGAGAGACTTCACGCGGGCGTCGGAGTGCTATCAACAAGCTCGGTTACTTTTCCCCGACAATGGTTCGTCTGCAGCCTCCAACCTCAGCTCGCTCCGTTTGTTTATCAATTTTGCATTTTTAGGGAATGCCCCTAACCAGCTCGCTGTCCTCGCTATATGGACCGGTGATTCCTTCCTAGCGGCCTACCATTGTTACCGTGCAATGGCCGTTCGGCAACCTTTCCCTACCGCTCAAGATAATCTCATCAAGTCTGTCGAAAAGGTTCTCGCCAAATTCAAAGCAGCGGAAGAACAACCCCCCTTGTCGGAAGTGGATGCCTTCAAGGAAAGCGTTTTGTATCTGCATGGCATTTGGGTCACGAAGGCGGCGTAAGCGGATCCTCTAATCTCCGGCGTATCCTTCACTAAGGCTTATATCTATGGCTAGGTCTTCTGTCGCTCCTAAACAGGCTGTGAAAGTCATCGAGCTGTTTCAGCGACTAGTTCAAGAACGCCAGCTACAGGCGGAGACCATTGTCAAGACGCTTGTCATGTCATTCGCCGCTCTCTGGAGAACTCGCATGTATGTGCAACCTGTCCCAGAGGACTCCGCAACCGAGACCCTGGCCTCGCAAGCTACTCAAGCGACATCTAGCAAGCACTGGGAGCCATTCGTCTTAAACCACGCTCTTGACCTCATTGGGGTACTTATGGAGGTTTCTAAGTCCGAAATGGCCGATTTCAGCAACGGGGAGGGCAAGGCCCAGAACGGCTTGGAGGAGAGGAACCAAACTGAAGACAGTCTCGCGCTTGCCCAGCGAATTACGGCAGTCTTCCGTCGCGCTCTACCCGCTCTTCGCATTGCTTCCAAGTGGCTCAAAGCCAACCTAGAATACGTGGTCACCAATGAGGCGGAGACGTTCTGGATCAAGTACGCAGAGTTTGCGACAAAGCTTGCTGCGACCTTTCCCACTGCAGAACTCCCAGCCTTAAGCATACCGCTGGAAGAAGATGTCGACATGAAAGGATTCGCACCGTTGAAGCGAACGATGATGGAAACAAAGGCATTTGAGGATGCAAACGGCGCGAAGCTTGCGGTATCCGGGGACACCGACGGACTGGGAGGGGTGCATCCCAACGAGGAGCATCTGATGCGGATCGGCGATCTCCTCCTAGACGCCCTTTACCTCGCACAGTCAGGGGTATGCCACCGTCTCTCTCAATTTTTTTATTGTGAGGACATACTTAGATGCCGTCTGCGTAGGTTTCACCCATCAAGTACACGAATAACATGTTTTACATTGGAGAAACTCCTCAAGCGCCAATAGTTTCGCGAAATGCTGTTGAGCTTGACGTGGAGAATGCAGTCACCGATGCTGCTAGTGATGTGGACTCGCGCCGGCCCGCGGTTGACGAGGAGGAACAACCAACGAACCGGCAGCTGATAGGACCCGGCACTGTTGTTGACGATGATGCTGCCAGCGCAAGTACTCGGACAGAGGACGACATAGTCGACATAGCAATGAAAACCACACTGGAAGAAGCGGATGGCGATGACGATGACGATGAACAAATCCTATATCCAATTCAGCGGAAAGTGTCTTCTGAGTAAGCCTTTGTTCTGTCGTCCCAGTATTTAATCCTGACGGTTGTCTATTTCTTTATCTAGAAGACCGTCACTAGCCGCTCCAATCCACCCAAGTCATCCTACCCCATCGGTGCATGCTCAAGGACTTCCTCCTACAGCAGGCCAAGAGTTTGATGCCATACCAAATGTGAATACCAGCCCTCGGCCTGCTGTCAGCCGCCCGTCGATTACAGCATCCGATCTCCTGGCCCAAGCTATGAGCGGTAATGCTTTGGTCACTTCTCCGTTCCGGCCGCAGTCCACTGTCGTTACACCAACCAAAACGCATGCCGCCCGTCCGTCCATAGCAGAGACAGTCATGACTCCCACCATCAGTCGGTCGAGTCTATCAAACGGAGCCCAGCCGATGCTGTTTGGCGCCTCTGAGTCTCTATGGACCAGCGAGGCGCAATCGCCTGGACGAGCTCAGCAAGTCGGTCGTTGGAGTCATGGGCCAGTCGGGGGCTCCATTTCCGGATACAGCATGTTGCAGGCTCATGCAAGTCTTGCCCAACAGAGTTGGGGTCGACCCCAAGACTTGCTGCAGCAATCTCAGACTTCCGCTATGACGCAGTCAAGTTTTGGAGACGTTTCGCAACAGCTGCCTTACAATGCACTCCCGGGCTCGCCGCTTCCCTTCAATCCAGCTCCTGGGTCAAACCCACGACTTCCCCCAGCTCGACTATCCCAATCTCCGCCACAGGAACCGTTACATTTGAGGAGAGATCCAAACCACCTCCCTGCGGCTGTAACAATCCTTTCGAACGAATATTCCGGGATGCCTGATCCCTTTGGCTTCGAGAAGTTCCCGAACGTGGTCCATCGCCCTGCCGCACATGCAGCTCGTCAAACATCTGGCCCTTGGGGGTGACATCGGATTTGGAAGGAATATGCTGTTCAGAGCTGGAAATTCGTCTTTTAATCGTTACCCTCACTCAGGGATATGGGACCGCCAACCAGCGCGAAGCAATGGTTTAGGCCCAATGAAGGAATTGGAACAAAGGACACTTTGCCTTACCAGTGGGCTCAGATGTTCTCTCAGCCATGTCCCATTCAATTCGTATTGATGTCACATATTCAGACGTTGCAATCGAGTCATTTTATGGAGACTAGTACTGTGCCAATGTTGCCAGGGACGAGGGGGAAACACCACGCAAATGACACATAGGGAAAAAGTAGCGTATTTTCTTTTCGCACCCGACCTCGTTCGGTTCGGGCTTGTGAGTGGCGTCGCACCGCCTTGGGGCTGTTCGCACGTGCACTCCAATGTTTCGACAGCATCCTCTCCTTTCCCCCATCCATTCCCTTTCCAGTTTGGTAAAAGGGAGCTCATTTCAGCGTCAGTGAGCGCCAAGGTTCAAAAGTTCCGCTGCCGAGCCCGTGCAGTTCGGGTGCTTGCGGAGACAGCAAATCGTCACCGATCAAAGTAGGACTTGGACAACACCTCCAAATACGGCGTAAGCCATTGTGAATTCTGAAGTTATGTCCTTGACGACTGTAAGTGCTCCTGTTGAAGAGCTCGGGAGCATGGTCATATATACGAGCCTACAGGATCAGTCCCCTGATGTACTCTGGAAGGAGGCCGACGACGCTGAACTAGAATCCTTCATAACCGCGGAACAGCAGGTAGGTGGCATTTCCATATAAATAACATCGAGCTCTGACAAACGTCTCTTCCCCGCAGATTATTCCCGCAATTATTACCGCTATCCAATCAAGCGACCGTCATTCCCGTTTGATTGCGACAATCAAAACCCGACGGATCCTAGAAAAGCTACCTTTAAATGTTTGCATACAACCTATCGTAAACTCCGGACTGGCTCCATCTTTCGTTGAAATGTTGTCGTCTGGGGACACCAAGTTGCGTATTGAAGCAGCATGGATCTTGGCGAATATCGCATCGGGGACTTCTGAACCAACATCGACCGTTGTCGACGCCGGGGCTATTCCGAAACTGGTCGCAATGTTCCCTACAGATGATAGTGAAGTCCAGGAGAATGCTTTGTGGGCTCTAGGAAACATTGGAAGGGATTCTGTAGGGTTTCGGGACACTGTTATCAAGGCGGGAGGAGTCAAGCCAGCTCTTGACGTCTTAGATGCACCTCAAAACTATACGGAAAAAGTGCGAAACATGGCCGCTTGGGCATTGAATTCCTATCTCTATCCGTGGCGCGGTGCCAAGCTCGGGCTTGACGTGGTATGTTTATGTCTTTCGCTGAGCGAATCGACCATTGCTGATTTCTGGTTTTCTAGACTGGCCCAATGATCCCTATCCTTGCCAAATTTCTTCGTGGACCCGAGGATGTCGGTTGGGACACCACAAGCCTTGCTGTTCAGGCACTCGACCGGATATGTTACACCGATTTGGCGGCACAACTTACCATTGCAACCGGCATCCTCCCTCGCGTTGTAGAACTGTGCACAACAGGCGATTCCGTTTTGCAAGAAAAGGCCATCCACTGCGTCGGAAAATTCACCGCTGGCAACGAGGCATGCACGGACGCCGCAATTGAAGCCGGATTTCTCGAGGCGCTCAAGGCTTCCATACGTCACCCACTCGCCATTATACGTAAAACCGCCTGTTTGGCTGCATCCGACGTGGCGATCGGTACCCTAACTCAGGTTCATGCCTTGCTCAATGCCGGCCTTCTCCCTATCCTGGTCGCCGTTGTCAGGGATAAGCAGGAGGCGCCAGAGCCTCGGAAGGAAGCTACTTGGACACTAGCGAACCTGGTCATCACAGCCCTCGCTCACCCGGAGCTCGTCGACCCAATTATCGAAGGCGGATGCGTCGAAGCTCTTTCCGACGCGATGGCTGCACAGGACGTCAAAACCCAAAGTCTTGCAGTCGAAAGTCTCCAAAAACTCTTGGGCATGGAATCAAGGGGCCAAATCAAGGTCCAAGAATTATTAAAAGCGGCAGATGGAATTTCACGGCTCCGTGGACTTTGGTGTGGTGAATTTGGAGGTAACCAAGGGTCGGAGGTTGGACGGACTGCTTACAAGATCCTCCAGGACCACTTTCCGGACTGTGCTAAGAGACCGAGAGTGTAGAGTGAACTACCTATACGATGCAGGTTTCCTTGAGTTCCATTTCCGTCGCAAACTTTTGTGTATGCATGAATCCAAGCCAAAAAAAAAAAAAAAAACAACTCGCTCCCATCATACGTTTATATATGGAGGAAACCTGGGCACTGCTTGGCCCTTTGCTTCGGGCTTGTGGCGTCGCACCGCCTTAGGCCCGTTCACTCCGGCCTTACGCAAATGTCTGATGCCACCTTTCCGTCTTTGCAGAGTTGCAGCCGTTTTCCCAGTCTACTCCCCTCGATCTTTGGTGGTCTTGGCGGCCCGCGGCCGTGTCAGAATACTCTAAAATACTCAGAGGCGTACCAGCTCCGCGGCCAAGTGGAGTGGAGTGTTGTAAATAGAAACATGATAGAATGTTCTCGAGGTGGAGAGCTGGAAGGTTGCCAGAACAATAATATAACTTGCAATGTCGCCCGTGACGGTCGACAAAAGGGTTGCTCGGCCATAAATAATAGCAAGCGAATACATACTACTAGATACTCAAAGTGTCCAAGGAGTGTAGTGGCATACATTTTAGTCAGAAACGCATTTACAGAGTACACGGCATCGTATCTTGCGTTCACGGATCAGAAAGCCCAGTGTCAAACCCTCGATCGAGTAATCGTCAACATCGACAAGCCCGCGCCGACTGAGCATCAACTAGTTCAACGCTTACGTTGCACTGAGTCGAGGAAGGGACCTCGAGAAGGTTTGACTGCTCCGGCCGTTTGACATACCGCCATTCACTCAGGCGTGAACCCCAACCTTGGTGAGGAGGATATCCGCTTGGAGCGACTAAACGAGCCAACGAGGCGCGCATATGAAATGGTAAGCATGATCCTACACTTGCATTAAGAAAGCTGCTCCTGAAAGTTAACCCGAGTATGCACTGTTCCCCAAAGCGTCATGGCAAATAGCGTTACGGCGTAGATTACGAAATTTAGAAATGGTTGTAGGGTCATCGTCTGTTTCGAGCCGGCGGACGTGCAGGGAACGAGAGCTGCGATTGGTTACTGTTTGTTATCACACCAACCGCGAGAGCGTAGAAGAACGGGGTTTACTTTTGAGAGCAGGCCCCAGGGTTGCCGAGCAACCAAACGATAGAACGAAATTTAAACGAACAAAAGCACGTGATGAGCCACCTTCGAAACAAACCCTAGCCGGAATCCACTCCCTTTCCAGTTTGGTAAAAGGGAAACTCATTTCAGCGTCGGTGAGCGCTAAGGTCCAAAAAGTTTCGCTGCATAACCCGTGCGACCCGGGTGCTCGCGGAGACAGCAAATCGTCACCGATCAAAATTTAAATAAGACTTGGACAAGACCTCCAATACGGCGTAAGGCCATTGTGGATACTGAAGTTATGTCCTCGTCGACTGAAAGTGCTCTTTTTGAAGAGCTCGGGGCCATGATGATAATATCTACGAGCCTACAGGACCAGTGCCCTGACGAAAACTGGAAGGAGGCCGACAAAACTGAACTACAATCCTTCATAACCGCGGAACAGCAGGTAGGTGGCATTTCCATATAAATAACTTCGAGGTCTAACTAACGTATCTTCCTCGTAGATTATTCCCTCAATTATTACCGCTATCCAATCGGGCGACCGTCATTCACGTTTGATTGCGACAATCAAAACCCGACGGATGCTAGAAATACTACCTTCACGTGTTTGCATACAACCTGTCATAAACTCCGGACTAGTTCCATATGTCGTGGAAATGTTGTCGTCCGAGGACACCAAGTTGCGTGTTGAAGCAGCATGGTGCTTGTCGAATATCGCAAACGGGACTTCTAAACAAATATCGACCGTTATCGACGCCGGGGCTACTCCGAAACTGGTCGCAATGTTCCCTACAGATGATAGTGAAGTCCAGGAGAAAGCTTTGTGGGCTCTAGGAAACATCGGATGGGGTTATGCAGGGTTTCGGGACACTGTTGTCAAGGCGGGAGGAGTTAAGCCAGCCCTTGACGTCTTAGATGCACCTCAAAACTATACGGAAAAAGTGCGAAACATGGCCGCTTGGGCATTGAATCGCTATCTCAATTCGCGGCCTGGTGCCGAGCTCGGGTTTGAAGTGGTATTCTTTTCTCTTTCGCTGAACAAGTCGACCATAGCTGATTTCCTGTTTTCTAGACTAGCCCAATGATCCCTATCCTTGCCAAATTTCTTCGTGGACCCGAGGATGTCAGTTGGGGCACTGCAGGCCTTGCTGTTAAGGCACTCGACCGGATATGTGACAGCGAGTCGGCAGCAGAACTTACCATTGCGACCGGCATCCTCCCTCGTGTTGTAGAACTATGCACAACAGGCGATTCCGATTTGCGAGAAAAGGCCATCCACTGCGTCGCGCAGTTCACCGCTGGAAACGAGGCATGTACGGACGCCGCAATTGAAGCCGGGTGTCTCGATGCATTCAAGGCTTGTATACGTCACCCACTCGCCACTATACGTGAAACCGCCTGGTTGGCTGCATCCAACGTGGCGGCCGGTACGCTGACTCAGGCTCATGCCTTGCTCAATGCCGGCCTTCTCCCTATCCTGGTCGCCGTTGTCAGGGATAAGCAAGAGGCGGAAAATCCTCGGAAGGAAGCTACTTGGACACTAGCGAACCTGGTCCACACTGCTCTCGCCCACCCGGAGCTCGTCGACCCAATTATCGAAGGCGGATGCATCGAAGCTCTTTCCGACGCGATGGTTTCACACCACGTCAAAACCCAAAGTCTTGCGCTCGAAAGTCTCCAAAAGCTCTTGAGCATAGAATCAAGGAGCCAAATCAAGATCCAAGAATTATTAAAAGCGGCAGATGGAATTGCACGGCTCCGTGCACTTTGGTATGGTGAATTTGGGAGTAGCCAAAGGTCGGAGGTTGGAAGGACTGCTCACGGGATCCTAAAGGACTACTTCCCGGACTTTGTTAGGAGAGCAAGAGTGTAGAGTGAAAATAGGATGCATTTCCAAGAGTTCGGCTTCTGTCGCGAACCTATGTAAATGTATCAAGCTAAGGAGAAACTGGACGCTCTTATATGTTCCCGTCTGTTCTCATGTGGGGAGAAACTGGACATCGCTTAGCCGTTTGGTTCGGGTTTTGTGGCGTTAGCAGCGCCTTACGCCCGTTCACTCAAGTTACGCAAAATGTTTGACGACACCTTGCGGAGCTGCAGCGGTTTTCCTAGCCCATTCCCTTCAACCTGCGGTAAAAAGAAACGTTTCAGCATCGGCGAACACTCTAGCGTCAAACCTCTTGCTGACGAGCTGGAACGACTCGACCGCACTCCGGGGTTCCGCAAGTCTGTCACTCAACAAAGAAGGATTTCTCACCACTTCCACCACGGTCCTGGGGCCTCGAGAACTCTGGATTCATGTCTGCACCCACTACAACTACTTTTGCTGAAAGGTTCTGGAGCATGAGTTTGCGGGCTCAACCTGCCGATGAAGACTGGGAGGATGCCAACGAAGATGAACTCGATTCCTTCATAACCGCGGAACAGCAGGTATGAGGCAATGCATAGCTCATATACATGGCGTCGAGGTCTAACAACATCTCTTGTCCGTAGATTATTCCCTCAATTGTTAGTGCGATTCACTCGGACGACCACCGCACGCGGTTGATTGCGACAATCAAAATCCGCCGGCTTTTACAAAGACCACCCCCAAGTGTCGGGTTACAACCTGTAATAAACTCCGGGCTCGTTCCAATTGTGGTTGAAATGTTGTCGTCCGAGAACACCAGGTTCCGTGCAGAAGCCGCCTGGATCGTGTCGAACATCGCATCGGGGACGTACGAACAAACATCAACTGTCGTATATGCTGGAGCTATTCCAAAACTGGTAGCACTTTTCCCTACTGATGATACCGATATCCAGGAGACTGCCTTGTGGGCTCTTGGCAACATCGGAGGGGATTGCAAACAGTTCCGGGACATGGTCGTCCAGGCGGGGGGACTTAAGCCACCGCTCGACGTATTAGATGCACCTAAAGACTACGAGGAGAAACTCTGGAATACGGCATCTTGGGTGTTGAGTTGCTATCTTACTCCGCGTCCGGGTGACGAGCTCGAGCTTGAAGTGGTATGACCATCGCGTTCGCTGGCAAATTGATTAGACCTGACTTTCTGAACATCCAGACTAGCCAAATGATCCCGGTCCTTACCAAATTTCTTCGTGGAACTGAGGAAATTGGTTGGGACACTATAAAATACGTGGTGAAGGCACTCGAGGAGATATGCGCCAACGAGGCTGCGGCGGAACTTACTATCAAAACCGGCATGCTACCTCGCCTTCTAGAATTCTGCACAGAAGGCAGTCCTGACCTGAGGTACAATGCTATCCGCTGTGTTGGACAGTTCACCGCGGGCAGCGAGGACTCGACGGATGCCGCAATCGAAGCAGGATTTCTCCAGGTACTCAAGGCGTGTATATTCCACGACCTCTCCACTATACGTGAAAGCGCCTGCTGGGCTGCATCCAACGTGGCGGCCGGTACCCTAGCTCAGGTGCATACCTTGCTCGATGCCGGCCTTCTCTCCATCCTGGCCACCGTCGTCAGGGATAAGCAAGAGGTACTGAAACCGAGGAATGAAGCTACCTGGGCACTAGCGAACCTGGTTAACACGGCTGTTGATCATCCGGAGCTCATCAATCCACTTATTGAAGGTGGATGCATTGAAGCTTTGTCCGACGCGATGACTTTCCATTACTTCAATGCCCAAAGGCTTGCCGTCCAAAGTCTCCAAAAAATTCTAGGTATAGAGCTGAGGAGCCAAAGCAAGGTGATAGAATTACTCAAGGCGGCGGATGGAATTGCGCGGCTTCGTGCACTTAGGGATGGCAGATATAGGAATAACCGACAGTCGGAGGTTGGAAGGACCGCTCACGAGATTCTAAAAGTTCACTATCCGGACTTTATTAAGAGAGCTAGAGTGTAGAACTGGGATAAGCATACAAATACAATTCCACCGGCTTCGGCTTTCGCTGCCGACCCTTGCACGTGCCTTAAGCCACGTAAAAGTCTCACACTCTTATATTAATTTCTATCTGTTCTCAGTCAGGGAAAACTGGGCATTTGTTCGCTTCGGGCCGTTCGGGTCTGTGACGTAGCACCGCCTTGTGACCAGTCACTGCATCTGCAAAACCCCATCACTGAGCAAGATGGGACCTTTACACCACTCACCAATACCGCCAAGACCATTCGCAACTCTGGAGTCATGGACCCACCGATTGAAACCACCGTCGTTAAAGAGCTCGGGAGCCCGAGTCCACAGGAACAACCCGTGGACGAAAACTCGGAAGACTCGGAATTCGACGAAGCTGAACTCGAATCTTTCATAACCACGGAACAGCAGGTATGAGGTACCTCGTACTGCACATAAAACGACCTTGAGGTCTTACAAACATCTCTCGCTCGTAGATTATTCCCTCAATTGTTAACGCAATTCACTCAGACGACCGTCATGCCCGCTTAACCGCAACGATCAACATACGCCGGCTCCTACAGAAAGGACCCCTACATGCTGGAGTACAGCCAGTAATCAACTCCGGACTCGTTCCAATTGTGGTTGAAATGTTGTCGTCTGAGGACACCAAGTTTCGTGCCGAAGCCGCTTGGATCGTGTCAAATATCGCAGCGGGGACTTCTGAACAAACATCAACCGTTGTCGACGCCGGGGCCATTCCAAAATTGGTTGCAATGTTCTCTCAAGATGAGATCTCTATCCAGGATAGTGCTTTATGGGCTCTTGGCAACATCGGAGGGGACTCTGCAAGGTTTCGGGATATGGTCGTTGAGGCTGGGGGAGTCAAGCTAGCGCTTGACGTTTTAGATGCGCCTAAAAATTACAAGGAGAAATTATGGCACACGGCACCTTGGGTGTTGAGTTCCTATCTTACTCAGCGACCGGGCGACGAGCTCGGGCTTGAAGTCGTATGTCCATCGCCCTCACTGAGCAGAATCGACTACAGCTGAATTTCCTGGTTCATAGACTAGCCGAATAATCCCCATCCTTACGAAATTCATTCATGAACCTCCTACCATCAGTTGGGACACTCTGGGGTATGCCATAAAAGCACTGGACAAGATATGTAACGATGAGGCGGCAGCAGAGCTCACCGTCGCGACCGGTATCCTACCTCGCCTTGTCAAACTCTGCACAGAAGGCGATTTTGACCTGCAGGAAAGTGCCATCCTCTGCGTCGGACAGTTCGTCGCTGGCAGCGAGGCCTCTACGGACGCCACAATTGAAGCGGGATTTCTTGATGTTCTCAAGCATTGTATAGGCCACCAAGTCGCCAGAATACGCGAAGTCGCCTGCGTAGCTGCATCCAACTTCGCAAGAGGTAGCCTAACTCAAGTGCACGCCTTGCTCGATGCGGGCCTTCTCCCCGTCCTAGTCACGGTCGTCAGGGATAGGCACGAGCTGCAAAGGCCTCGGAAAGAAGCTACCTGGGCACTCGCAGATCTGGCTAACAAGGCTCTCGTTGACCTGGAGCTGATCGACCCACTCATCGAAGGCGGATGCATCGAGGCTTTTTCCGATGCGATGACTTCAGAGGATGATAGAACCCAAAGCCTTGCGGTCCAAAGTCTTCAAAAGCTTTTGAGGATAGAATCACGGAGCCAAAACAAGGTTCTAGAATTACTGAAGGCGGCAGACGGAACTGCGCGGCTGCGTGGAGTTAGGGATGGCAGATACAGAAATAACCGAGGGACGGATGTTGGAAGGACCGCCCACAAGATACTAAAAGACTACTATCCGGACTTTTCTAAAAGAGCTAGAGTGTAGAACAGGGATGTACGTATAATTATAAGCCGACGGCTTCAGCTTCCACCGCAGTCTTATGCACGCGTCTTAAGTAAGCCACGTAAAAGGTTTCACACTCTGATGTTTCTCTCTGTTTAGTTTGAGAGGAAAACCCGACAGATGCATTGCTTTGGCCTTCGGTTCGGGTTTGTGGCGTAGCACCGCCTTATCGCCGTTCGCTCCGCCACTCAAATGTTCAACAACACCCTTCCTTCCTTGCACAGCTGCCTTTTTCCCTATCCAATTCCTTTGCAACCTTGTTAAGAGAGGCACTTATTTTAACGTCGACGAAAGTTGGGGGCAAAAACTTTACTGCTGAGACGCAGCACCTCCGTGTACCATCAGCCCGTTCGGAGCAAAGCAGGACCTTTATAGCACCACCAGGACCGTCAAGCGCCATTTAGAACCGTGGAGTTATGTCTGCACCGGTTGAAAACACCGTCGCTGAAGAACTTGGGAGCATGAGCCTTCAGGAACAACCCACGGACGAAGACTGGGAAGAGTCCGACGAAGATGAGCTGGACACTTTTATAACTGGGGAACAGCAGGTATGAGGCAACACATATCCTCTATAAACAAAACCGGTCTCTGACGAATATTTCTTCCTCGTAGATTATTCCAGCAATTGTGAGCGGGATTCGCTCGGACGACCGTCAGGCTCGTTTGGTTGCAACGATCAAAATCCGCCGGCTTCTACAAAAACGGCCTCCACATGTTGGAGTACAACCCGTAATAAACTCTGGACTGGTTTCAACTGTGGTTGAAATGTTGTCATCCGAGGACACCAAGTTCCGTGCCGAAGCCGCCTGGATCGTGTCAAATATCGCGTCGGGTACTTCTGAGCAAACAGCAACCGTGGTCGACGCCGGGGCTATTCCAAAACTAGTCGCAATGTTCCCCACGGATGTTGCTGATGTCCAGGAGAATGCCTTATGGGCTCTAGGGAACATAGGAGGGGATTCCACAAGATTTCGGGACCTGGTCGTCAAAGCGGGAGGAGTCAAGCCAGCTCTCGACGTCTTAGACGCACCTGAAAAGTATACGGAGAAAGTACGGAACACGGCCTCTTGGGTGTTGACTTGCTATCTCACTCCGCGACCAGGTGCCGAGTTCGCCCTGGAAGTGGTATGTCTATGGCCTCCGCGTGCGCAAAATGGATTGCAGCTGATTTTCCCGCTTCATAGACTAGCCAGATGATCCCCATCCTCACCAAATTCATTCGTGAACCCTCTGACATCAGTTGGGACACTCTAGGCTATGCTGTAAAGGCACTCGACCAGATATGTGCCAACGAGGAAGCGGCGGAACTTACGATCAAAACCGGCATCTTACCCCGCCTTGTTGAACTCTGCACAAAAGGCGATGCCGACCTGCGATACAATGCCATCCGCTGCGTTGGACAGTTCACCGCTGGCACCGAAGCATCGACGGACGCCGCAGTTGAAGCAGGATTTCTCGAAGCACTCAAGGCATGCATAGGCCATCACCTCGTCATGATACGTGAAAACGCATGTTGGGCGGCGTCCAACGTGGCTGCAGGTAGCCTACCTCAAGTAGAAGCCTTGCTCAACGCCGGCCTTCTCCCCATCCTGGTAGCCATCGTCAGAGATAAACACGAGGTACAAAAGCCCCGGAACGAAGCTACGTGGGCTCTAGCGAACTTGGTCAACATGGCTCTCGTTCATCCGGAGCTGATTGAGGCACTTATCGAAGACCGATGCATCGAAGCTTTTTCCGACGCGATTGTGTCGCAACATTTCAACACGCAGCGACTAGCAGTCCAAAGCCTTCAAAAGCTTTTGGGCAGAGGGTCGGGGTGCCAGGACAGGGCTTTAGAGTTATTCAAGGGGGCGGATGGGATCGCACGGCTTCGCGCAGTCAGGGACGGACGAAATACGCGGGGTTCGGAGGTTGGGAAGACTGCTCATGAGATCCTAAAGGACCACTATCCGGACTTTGTTAGAAGAGCTAGAGTGTAGATGACTTGTTGATGTCTTAGGAATTCAGAGGAACGCGCCTATGATGTGCATTTCGTCGGTGCCGCAGCAGGAACGTCGCGATTACCGGCGGCTCCCCTGGTGAGCGCTCGCAGCTCAAAACGGCAAAACGTTCATCGTGAAAGAAATGAAATGAAATACAACATCCGATGAGTCTTGTTTGACAAATAAGAGATAAAGATAAAGACACGAGGGAAAGCGATTAGCCTTCACGTTTAGGTAGTGGCTTCAGTCGACACGTAAAAAAGAAACCTGTCCAGGTACGCGTTCCTTGCTCGAGCGCCAATTCTTAAAGCCTCCCCTTCCGCTCTCGCTCTCTCTTCTACCTCCCCCCCGCCCCCTCCTCCCTCCCAGTCGTCTGTTCACTAGTTTGCTACCACCTTTTGTGTCAGTACTAACCCTTCAATGGCCGATCAACAAGACCAAGTCCCAATCTTCCACCCCATCACCACCGATCACGGCGACATTAACGAGTATCGCAAACGCAAAGTCGCACTCCTCACAGGTATTACTGGTCAAGATGGCAGCTACCTGTACGTAGATCACTTTCCTGCACGTTCTCCGCGCTCCTTCTAACGCACACGAACGATTGGCGCGTCGCTCTTCTGGGCATTTAGAACGGAACTGCTGCTGGGCAAGGGTTACGAGGTCCACGGCATCATTCGTCGATCTTCTAGTTTCAATACTGGTCGATTACAGCATCTGTATGCGGTGTGTACTCGTCTTCGTGTGTGCTGTAGCTGCGATTGCAATCCTGACTGCGGTCCTACCCTCGGGCCAGGATCAACACGAACGTTAGTGCCAGCTCACCATCCATCTAAGCTTTGCGTGCTGACCTCCCGTCTTTGCTGCCATCATTGGTGCATTATGGACGTGCACAGGTCCCAACAAGATGAAACTGCATCATGGTGATCTCAGCGATAGCACCAACCTGGTTTACATCCTCGCCCAGGTCCGCCCTACCGAGGTGTACAACCTCGGTGCCCAGAGCCACGTCAAAGTCTCTTTCGAGATGTCCGAGTACACTGGTAAGTCGTCCTTTACCCACTCACCCATCCCTCCAATATAAATGGCTCATAATACCTGTCTCGCTGTGGCACGTGACATGACTCAGGGGACGTTGATGGCCTCGGGACTCTTCGTCTCCTCGACGCGATCAGGACCGTCGGCCTCGAGAAATACGTTCGATTCTATCAAGCCTCTACCTCTGAGCTTTACGGAAAAGTCGTCGAGACCCCTCAATCGGAGACCACGCCATTCTATCCCCGTAGCCCCTACGGCGTTGCCAAACTGTACGCCTACTGGATCACCGTGAACTACAGGGAAGCATACGGCATGTATGCTTGCAACGGTATCTTGTTCAATCACGAAAGGTGTGTTTCGGCATATCTTGGTTGTCTCTCCCGCTTCTGAGTCGCGAACGTCGCCCATCTTCCAGCCCTCGACGAGGCCGAACCTTCGTCACCCGCAAGATTAGTCGAGCCGTCGCTGAGATCAAGCTTGGGAAGCAGGCGTGCTTGTATCTCGGCAACTTGGACGCCAAGCGTGACTGGGGACACGGTAAGGACGTCAGCGACTGCATTACAACAGGGTACTGATATACCCCGTCCGACTTTGCCAGCCGCGGACTACGTCGAGGGAATGTGGCGAATGCTTCAACAGGAGCAGCCTGAAGACTTCGTCCTTGCGACCGGCGAGACCCACCCTGTCCGCGAGTTCGTCGAAAAGTCGTTTGGCGTCGTTGGCATCAACGTCAAGTATGATGTTTCGCGTTCCCGTTTTGCCTACCATTTCCTAATCAAAACATGACCCCATAGGTGGGAAGGGTCTGGCGTCAAGGAAATTGGCAAGGACGCCGAGACCGGCCAAGTCATCGTCCGCGTCGATCCCAAGTACTTCCGTCCCGCTGAAGTCGAGTAAGTTTTCGTTCGTCGTGATCCCGTGTAAACTCCTAGGCTCAGTTTCACCCGCTCGTTCCTCCTAGACTTCTGCACGGTAACCCCGCCAAAGCTGAGAAGAAGCTCGGCTGGAAGCGCAAGGTGGACTTTGACTCGCTCGTCAGGGAAATGACGGAAGCCGACCTTCAAGCTGCCGCTAACCTCGTCGAGGATCGCAACTAGATTTTCTCTTCCTTCACCTTTTCGTTGTTGTATGCGTCCGTCGTTCGTCTTGGCTCTGATGTTTTCCAAAATGATGGGTTCTTGCCACGGTGGCATTAAAGATCGACACCTTGTATCTTGATCTCAATAAACGTTGTTCAAATTGCGTTGTTCTATCTTCTTGCGATTCAGGGAGGGCCGAGGCTAGAGTTTGATACGATCGGAATACCATCTACCAAATGACGTCGCGACTCGGAGGAGAGTAAACGGTTTCCCAGTGGCCTCGTGCACCTTGCGTTTTATCTTACTCGGCTTTATTTTGGAAATCCTCGCCGTTCATGGATCCTCATCTAGAGCTCAATTTGGGCGGTGCTGGGAACCGGATTCCTCCGTGGGGCGCACAAACAGGCTGGTTGCCTCGAGGCTTGTGGTGTAGACCGAACAACAACCACAACCTACACTCATCGTCGATATTCAAGCACTTGCACATCTCAAGTCCAAGAAACCATGGAAGAACAAGAACCTCGTTCGGGCCATATTCCTTCGCCTGGAGGGGGCGAGACGCCTCATCCTCGGACCGGGCCTGACCAGGGCGGCTCACGGATTGACACCGCGGCCAAGAACAAACAGGCAGAGGAAGGGAATAAGGATGGTATTAACGATACAGCGAACCAGGCCGCTGACAGCGACGTCGGGCGCCAGGAAAGACCAGGGGCCGGGCAGTCGTTGACCGCCGGCGACCAGAAGTCGGGGCAGGCCCCGGCAGAGGCAATCAAACCTCAGGAGCCTATGGACAATAGCATGGCTCCGGGGGTCAAACGATCGCCTGTATTGACTCGAATGGCTAAGTTCTGGGAACGTTACGATCGACTGGCCGACACCGAAGACAAAAAGCTGTCCGAGAATCTTAACGCCAACTTGGATGTTCTCCTCATTTTCGTGAGTTCTCCGAGTCGTTGTTGTGCCGCGCATCCATCTGACCATTCACGCCTGAACACCTGCACCACGATACCCGAACCCATCGAAGGCGGCGCTATTTTCGGCAGTTAATACCACTTTCATCTCGATGACAATGCCTTCGCTGTCTCCCGATCCACTCGACAGGACTAATACCCTTCTAGAACTCCTCGTCAAGCGAGTTGACAATACCACCTTAACACCGTCTGACCTAACCCCTTCCTTCTCTCAACAAGCATCGTCCGTTGCTATCAATTTTCTCCTTTACGCTAGTCTATGCTGCAGCCTGCTCGCAGCCATGGGCGCAATGCTAGGCAAAGAATGGTTGCAAAGCTTCGGCCGAAGCGGGCAGACAGGTGCACCAGAAGAACAGGGGCGCTTGCGGCAGCGCAAATTCAACGGCATTTTGCAATGGCATTTAGAAGGGGTGATCTTGTTTTTACCCAATCTCCTCCTCTTTTCTGTGACGCTTTTCTTCGCTGGTCTTGCCCTCTACCTCTTTCCCATCAACAAGGTCGTAGCAGGACTTCTAATCGCAGTGCTCGGCTTTTCGGCTGTAGTGTGGCTAGTCACAGTCTTGGTGGGTGCCATCTGGCCACTCTGCCCATACCAAAGCGCGGCATCGCGCGCCTTACGGTTAGTTGGACGCCGTGCTGCTTTGTATTGGGTGCAGAACCGACTGCCGGCGACTCAAGCCCACAAGGATGAAGTAGGAAAAGAGCTCAGAGCGAAAGAGGAGCAGAAATCAAACGCCCAGGCCGCCTTTTGGCTAGTCAAGACAACCTCCAGTCGGGAGGATCGAGAAGCAGTGGCGGAGTTCATAACTACCTTTGACGAGGTAGGTTGTGCGTCTGTTCTCCAGGATCAAGAGATTTGGAAACTACTGCTGCAATCCACCCAAGGAGCGTTTGAGAACTGGCAAGACCAACCCAGCGATGTCAACAGTAAAATGCTCGAGATATTTGGGCGAGCATTATCCCACATCATTTTGTCCAAAAGTGCTGCTGAATGGGAGTTTCGGGGAGAGGAGAAATCTGGCCAGTTGCATGGCGTTCTTGAAAGCTTCCTGGAAGGGCTTAAAAGTGCTTCCACAAGCGCGGACAGCAAAGATATCGACCCGGAAGTACTGGCCCATGCAGCTCCCCTCCATGCCCTGGCAGCTACGGGAAACATTTATACGACATCACGCACCTGGGAAAGGCTGTTCGTGTTGATGGGAGACTTCGATTTCAGCCTACTCAACAAGCGTATTACATCAGCGTTTTGGAACGCAGCGAATACGCTTCGATCCCTTCCAGAACCGCATCCCGAAACGAGTGCCTTGGAGGTTTACACCTCGTTCTTGCACGAGATCCGACATGTTGTAGCCACAGATCGGCTCCCTGGCGATCTTGTATCACTGCTAACGTACTCAGTGGCGGAGTTCATATTCGACTTGAACGAATTGTGGTGGGCCGAGACGGGCTCCCCGAACCCCAAATTGGACAAATTCTTGAAGGAAGCCTGGCTTTCCCTCCATGCTATGCTCTCCTACGGTTCCTTGCCAACCTCGCTGGTCCGGGACAGCACCAAAGAAGCATCTGAGAACCAACCTAGCAGCACCAACCGGAAAATCGTCGAGAGTTTTGAACTAGCAGCCTCCCACGTCCGTTTTCCACGTCCCGAAAATGCTGTTAAATGGAGGGTTTGGGCAGAGAAAAAACCTGGCGGGTTGCATGGCGTTTTGAAACGCTTTCTGAAGGGGTTTGAAACTGCTTCCAAAAGGATGAACGACAAAGATATCGACTTGAAGTTATTGACTTATGCAACTTCCCTCCATACCTTGGAAGCCGCAGGAGATATTTATACCAGATCACGTAGCTGGGGAAGGCTTTTCGTGCTGATGGGAGACTTCAACTTCAGCCTACTTCACAAGCAGATCACGTATGCGTTTTGGAACGCGGCGCATGCGCTTCGGTCGCTTCCTGCATTTCACCCGGAAACAAGCGCCTTCGAGATTTACTCCACTTTCTTGCAAGAGATCCGACACGTTGCAACCCCAGATCAGCTCCCTGGAGATCTTGTAACATTGCTAAATTACTCAGTGGCGGAGTTCATATTCGACTTGAACGAATTGTGGTGGGCCAAGACAGGCTTCCCGGACCCCAAATTGGACAGATTTTTAAAGGAATCCTTGCTTTCCCTCCATTCTATTCTCTCCTGCGGTTCCTTGCCAGCCTCGTTGGTCCGGGACAGCACCAAAGAAGCATCTGAGAATCAACCTAGCAGCACCAACCGAAAAATCGTCGAGAGTTTTGAACTAGCATCATCCCACGTCCCTTTTCCACGTCCCCAAAGTGCTGTTAAATGGAGGGTTAGGGCAGAGGAAAAACCCGGCAAGCTGCATGGCGTTTTGGAACATTTTCTGAAGGGGTTTGGAGCTGCTTCCAAAAGGATGAACGACAAAGATATCGACTGGAAGTTATTGACTTATGCAACTTCCCTCCATACCTTGGAAGCCGCGGGAGATATTTATACCAGATCACGTAGCTGGGAAAGGCTTTTCGTGCTGATGGGAGACTTCGACTTCAGCCTACTCCACAAGCAGATCACGTATGCGTTTTGGAACGCGGCGCATGCGCTTCGGTCGCTTCCCGCATTCCACCCGGAAACAAGCGCCTTCGAGATTTACTCCACTTTCTTGCAAGAGATCCGACACGTTGCAACCCCAGATCAGCTCCCTGGCGATCTTGTATCACTGCTAACGTTCTCGGCGATGGAGTTCATATTCGACTTTAACGAATCCTTTTGGGCTAACCCATACTCCCTGAGCCTACAGTTTGACAAATTCCTGGCGGAGGCCTTACTTTCCCTCCGTGCCATTTTCCCCTGCGCTCCCTCGCTAACATCATCGGCCCAGGGCAGATACTACGAGTTCCGTAGAAGGACCTCTTGGGGGGGGCCGAAGCGAACATGGGAGCCGCTCACATCCTTGGCGTACCACTGGCCATGGCAGCCGTTCGAGCCAGGAACAGATGAGGAGTTGATGCATCGTAATTTTTGGCCCGCTCTCGATAGTATTATAACCAGGCTAACCAAGTCTCCGCCTGAGATCAAAGAACTTACGGTGGATTTCGTTCTTGTAGCGATCGAATGGCTTTCAATTTCTTTACCGAGCTCTCAGTGGATGATCGGCTTAGGAAGCTCTCCCCAGATACCTACCTTCATCACCTCGAGTTTGGCAGAAGGCAACCCTGCAAGACAGGCCAGAGGCCTCTACCTCTTCTTTTTCAACATTGGCCACTGGGCTTTGGGGTCTCCCGGACCTCTAGATAGGGTCTGGAATGAGGTAGGGCTCATCACGAGACTCGTTCGAATCGTTAAGGAACCCCAGACTTGGAGTAAAGGAACTCGATTGCTAGAGGTCCTCGAAGCAATGGCCAATCACTGGTCGTGGAGCTTCATGGAGGCAGGTTTCCCTCTCGCGGCTGCCGAGGCAATCCAACATATCGACAAGACGAGGGAGCGGCTGCATCCCGAATGGAGGGATCTACTCAGAAGGACGCTATCAATAACGCTAGAAGTATGGAACAACACAAAGAATTCCGAGCCTAACGAGTGGGCGGCATCGGAGATACTCCTCATGGTTCGTCATTCAAGCGTTCATATAGAGAGGTCGTTAAACTCCGGAGAGGAAGATTCCCGTGACGTGCTAAGGTTCGTCCAGCTCATCGATCACCTTTACAAGAGGCTGTCACTCTCTGCCTTCATTTTCTGTAACGCGGATTTAGAAGTTAGAAGCTTGTTTTGTGAGCTTCGAAGACGAGTGGAAAGGGAAACCTACCCTGGCTCGAATACAGGTGGTGGCGCCTTCGCCTCCTCCTACAGAATTTCCCAGCTAATCGATTGGACTCAAGGACTTACTGAGGGACCATTGATCTGCTCTAGACCAGACTTCGTAGATACCCAAATGCTTTAGTGGTCTGAACGGTTTGCAGTATTTTCAGTAATCTTCGATAGAGTTACGAGAGTACGGACCAGAGCGTGTAGTAGTTTCCGAGCTATGCCGTTCCGCAGACACTGTGTATAGCTTCGTGACTGTCCTAGTTCAGAGAGTGTCCAGAGTTTATCTTTTGGTGAAGAAAAGCTATACTCACCTGGGGCCACAATCACCTTGGGCTTTACAGAGAGCTTGTCGATGAGTAGATGATCAATTGCGCCCGACCAGTAGCGTAAAGTGGCCGGGACGTATTCGCTGCATGGAGTATTATCCCTTTGAATGTCGCTCCGCGGCTCGATGCGCGGTGTTGACAGACCCTGAGCTGACAGTAAGCGCTTACGATTGACCGAGCTCTCAGGACTACTCGGCACTTGTTGAACGAATACTATAAAAGGAGGAGGATTCATTACGAGTAAAGATGCTTGGGATCAGCTTATCCGCCAATGGCATCCATGGAAGCGAACCCAAGGTTGGGAAACCACACGAATATCATGTCGAGGACCAAGCGGAATTATCGAAGCCACGAGCTTTGAATGGCCTTAGTTTTACGATGCAAGCCGTGTTAGATAGTTACATCTAATTGCGATCAGCGAGATGGAAATGAGTGAGGATTGGAGATATGTTGCATGTTGGTCCTCAGCTCCGGTGTTACTTATAATTATGTAAACACCGACCCGTGTTAGCCCAGCACTTGCACGGGGCATGTGGGACGTCCTCCGGATTCCGCCCCTCACCCGGTCCGTCCGAATCCCTCGTCATATGAGAGAAGAGTCGACATCACTCTCAACCTGTTCCTGTTCAGGTTCTAAGGCACACCGACGCATTCCATCGTCGTCCCTTACGTCCTCCGCGACCCAGAGAAGAGGAGACATCACTGTGTCTGTCAGGCCCCCCGAACTGGGAATTATTGAAAATGGACAAATTCTCGGCGAGAGCCTTGTTTTCCCTCCGTGCCATCCTCCCCTGCTGTTCCTTACCAACATCATCGGTTCAGAACAGGTACTGCAAGCTCCATAGAAGGACCTCTTGGCAGAGCCCGAAGCGAGCATGGGAGGCAAGCTCCCTTGACGAATTTTGGCTCGCTCTCGACAAGACTATATTCAGGCTAATCAGCTCTGCACCCGAAATCGAAGAGCTTATGGTGGTTTTCGTTCTTGCGGCCGTCGAGAAGTGGCCATGGCTTTCAATTTCTTTACCGAGTGATGAACCGTTGACCGACATAGAAAGGTTTCCTCGTATAGCTTACTACATAGCCTTGAGTTTGGCAGAAGGCAACGCTGCGAGGCAGGCCAGAGGCCTCGACCTCTTCGTTCTCAACTTCAAACACTGGATAAGGGACTCATCCCTACCTCTAGAGAGGGTCTGGGATCAGGTCGGGCTCGCCGCGAAACTCATGGGATGTTCAAGAAACCTCAGAATTGGGGTAAAGACCCCCAAATATTGGGGCTCGTCGAACATGCAATACATCTCCCCCCCCCAGCTGGCCGATGACACTCGTACGCGGAGGTATTATTCTCGCGGCTGCCGAGGCGATCGTCTACATCGACAAGACGAGGGAGCAGCGGCATGCCGAACGGCGGGATTTACTCTAAAGGACGCTTAGGATAACGGTAACAGCATGCAACGAGGCAGGTTGGCGCATAGGGGGCAAGACGTGGGCAGCTCCAGAGATGATTCATATGATCCGTCATTTAAGTTTTCATACGGAGAAGTCATTAAACTCCAAAAAGGAGGAAAACGTCGACGTGCTCAGGTTCGTTGAGCTCGTCTCTTCCCTTCACGGGCACCGACCACTCTCGGCGCCTTCATCTCCTGTAACGCGGATGTCGCAATCAGAAGCATGTTCTCCGAGCTTCGAAGACGAGCGGAAGCGGAGAACTATGCAGACTCTGACGGGAACAGTGACGATGCCTATTTATGGTATATTGGAATGTGTGACAAAATGCGTGAGGCCTACAAGGCTTCCCGGCGAATCAAGTGGAATTATTCGCCTTATGAACTTGAAGAGATCCCGGTGCTATGCTCTAGACGAGTCTTCGTCGATACTGACCGACTGTAGTGGTTTGAATTGCTCACGGTACCGGTACTCTTAGTCTCCGTCGACAGAGTTCCAAGCAACACGGACTAGATCGTGTAGTAGTTTCCCAGGTGTGACATTTTGTAAATAATGTGCATAGATTCCTAACGTTGCCTAGTCCAGAGAGCGTATAGAGCTTTTTTCTTTTTTTCTTTTTGGATAAAGAAGGGTTTACCCAGCAGGTTGACGATCCCCTCTGCGCCTCCAACGAACTTCTATGTGTAGACGATCAATCGTTCTCGATCATTACTGCAAAGTTATAGTTGCTATATCGATCGTTCCACTCATGGTTTCACCTCTGGATCTCTCTTTGCGTGCTGAATGTACAACTGTCCCAGACTCTGACGGCGAGGCTGGCCGGGAGCGATTAAATGTCGGCCAAGCTTTTGGGCCAGAAGGTTAAAAGAAAGAGGTTTCGCGACGGCTGAAGATATTGAAGACTGCATTATCCGGCAATAGCATACGCGAACCCAACACAAAGCTGCGAAGCCGCACCAGCATCATATCGAGGGTTAAGCGGAATCAAGGCTACGACCTTTAGCTATTCTGATTCTTTACAATACAAAGCGCATTTGGTAGTTACTTGCGATCAGAAATGAAACTACCCGACGGTAAGCTTAAAGTTAGATGGTTTGGATACGTTGAACGTCCTCGCCGGCTGGGCTTTAGACGCCGACGCGTTCACTCGCACGTGACGCGACGTCCACCAGCCACGACACTCCACACCTAGCACCTCACCCGGTCCATCCTTCGTCATACCGCAGGCCAGAGAAGAGGCGACATCACTGTGTCTGCAATTCCCTCAACCTGCACACCAAACTCCTATTCAAGTTCCAAACCACAGCTTCCCTCCGGACCGGCGCATTCCAAAACCACGCACACACCTCGCCTTACGCCCTAAGCGACTTCAGGAGACCTCGGCAGGCACTCTTTTTTTCTCTACCCTCGACACCATCTTCTTACCCTGACATCCTCCGCTAGTCAACCTCCCCTCGAATCATCCCTCTCCTTTTTCTGAAAGCGTCGGTCGATGTCCTCCAGAAGTCCACAACAACATGTTATAGCAGTTTTCAGAATGATAGTCGCGCGTTTCCCAGGGTCCGAAATATCGAAAATATTCAGTGAGACGGAAATACGCGACTCCGCTCCACCAAATGGACAAATCAGCTAGAAACATGCGAAACCCCGCTTCTGAGCCTATTCTCCAGGGCGTGACGGCGTTATTTTCGCTGTTATCCTTTCCACTTCTAGAATTCTAAACTCCCGCAGTGTCGGGAAAAACACTCGCCAGCCATCAAAACTCGGTTCTGCGGCACGCCACCACGCAGGGCGTCTCTAATACTTAATCTCCGGGGCGTGACGTTGAGATAATGGCCCTATATGTATCTCATGATTTGTGACCCGGCGGGGTAAGGCCACGGGTGATCGTGCCGGCGGTACAATATCTCTTGGAGCCGATGTCGCGAATTGAAATTCGTCACGCCCTAGAGAACTATTATTAAATGTAGAACCTCGATTTTCGGAAGCTTGGACTTCGTATTGCATGTGCTACACTGCACATCGCATAGGATCAAGGACCCCCAGAGAATATAGAAGACTGGGCATTTAGAGAGTTTTAAGCACGCCACGCCCTTGATTTTGAACCTAATATCATGATGCAGTTTAGTCTAAGATAAAATATGGACGTATTGGGGAGATATCGTGCTTTTCCGTTAGACCAAGGAATTTAGCATAAATCGGACCGTGGGAAGGATCGACTATCATTCGGAAAAGTGCTGTAACAGCGGCTCCCACCTCCTAGTCCGACGCTATCAAAGAGGAACTCCAAGCTTCCCAGAGGTGACCTAGCCGACTTCCAGAAAATCCCTTCGATGAACGATCTCGCAAATGGGTCAGCCAAGGCAGAGCAGCAACGGCGGTGTCGCTTGGCGTCGACGAACAAAGATGATTAATAACGCTGCGAGGACATATATATATGGTCTGCCTCCGCCAGAAGTTCTATATTCGACCCAAACAGAAACTTTTTGGCTGTCATAAATCAATTAAATTGTCCCTTGGCCACTTGGGTTTTCCCCTTATCGGGGTCAAGTTCTCTCATAGGTAATCGAGGTAGACCCTGACGCGTCGGCCAATGACAAGACAGCAATGCGCTCCTGCGTTGACACCATGACGCACATGTAAGCAATGTATTAGACTCACTAAATGCCATTTTACGCTTGTTTCTGACCTGTTGTAGGGGTACAGTGAGCGAATTGGAGTGATTGGGCCAAGACTCAATATCCGCCGTTGTCCCGCCTTCCGCAAACGGTTGAACGTGACAGCTGCGACGCCCATCAGCCACTAGACTCCCCAGCGCCTGTGCCTGACTGGTCCGTCTCTCGTCGTACGGCAAGCCAGAGGACATCACCGTCTGCAACTCCATCAACCGAAACATGTACACCATACAGCTGTCCTAGTCCAAACAACAACTTTCCTCTTCTCCTGAAGATCACGGAGACATTAGCAAGTATCGCAAACGCAAGGTCGCCCTTCTCACAAGTATTATTGGTCGAGATGCTACCTGTACGTGAATCACTTTCCTGCACATTTTCCCCACACCTTTTGACACACGCGAACGACTGCGCGTCGCGCTTGTGGGCATTTAGAACTGAAATGCTGCCGGGCAAGAGTTACTCGGTCCATGGCATCATTCGTCGATCTTCTAGTTCAATACTAGTCGATTACAGAATCTGTAAGCGGTGTGTAATCGTCTCCGCGTGTGCTGTAGCTGCGATCGCAATACTGACTGCCGTCCTAACCCCGAGCCGGCTCAATGCGAACGTCAGTGCCAGCTCACCATCCAGCCAAACTTTGCGCGCTCATCTCCAGTCTTCCCCGCCATCATTGGTGCATTATGAACGTTTACAGGTCCCAAGAAGATGAAACTCAGCCACGCCCCAACCTGGTCTCCCTCCTCGCTCAGCTTCGCCCTACCGAGGTGTACAACATCGGTGCCCAGATCCACGTCAAGGTTTCTTTCGAGATGTTTGAGTACACTGGTGAGCCGTTCTTTCCCACTTACCCATCCGTCCAACAAAAATGGCTCATAATTACTGTCTCACTGTGGCACGTGACATGGATCAGAGAACGTCGATGGCCTCGGGACTTTTCATCTACCCGACGCGACCAGGATCGCCGGCCTCGAGAAATACGTTCGGTTCTACCAAGTCTCTAACCTCTGAGCGTTACGGGAAAGTCGTTGAGACCGCTCAATCAGAGACACGGCATTCTATCCCCTTAGGCCCCTACGGCGTTGCCAACTCTGTGTCCACTGGACGACCATGAACTACAGGGAAGCGTGCGGGCATGTATGCTTGTAACGGTATTTTGTTCAATCACGAGAGGTGCGTTTCGCCATATCTTGGCTATCTCCCCCTCCTAAGTCGCCAACGTCACCCGGTCTTTCAGCCCTTGACGAAGCCGAACCTTCGTCACTCGCAAAATTAGCCGGGCTATCACAGAAATCAAGCTTGGGAAGCAGTCGTGCTTGTATCTCAGTAAATTGGACGCCAAGCGTGACTGGGGACACGGTAAGGACGTCAGCGACTGCATTACAACAGAAACTGATATACCCCGTTCGACTTTGCCAGCCGCGAACTCCGTCGAAGGAATGCGGCGAATGCTTCAACAGGAGCAGTCCGAAGACTTTGTCCTTGCGACCGGAGAGACCCACCCCGTCCGCGAGTTCGTCGAAAAGTCGTTGGCCGTCGTTGGCATGGCCGTCAAGTATGAAGTTTCACATTCCCGTGCTTACCTGCCATTTCGCTAATCAAAACACGACCCTGTAGGTGGGAAGGGTCTGGCGTCAAAGAAATCGGCAAGGACGCCGAGACTAGCCAGATCATCGTCCGCGTCAATCCCAAGTCCTTCCGCCCCGCTGAAGTTGAGTAAGTTCTCGTTCGTCTTGATCCCGCGTAAACTCCTCGGCCGAGTTTCATCCGCTCGTCCCTCTCAGCCTCTTGCGCAGAACCCTGCCAAAGCCCAGAAGAAGCTCGGCTGGAAGCGCAAGGTGGACTTTGGCTCACCCGTCAAAGAATGACCGAAGCCGTCCTTCAAGCTGGTGCTAACCCCATTGAGGACCGGAACTAGATTTTCTCTTCCTTGACTTTTTTGTTGTTGTATGCGTCTGTCGTTCGTCTTGGCTCCGAGGTTTTTTTTTTTTATTACAAAATGAAGGGTCCCCGCCATCGTGGCATTAAAGATTGACTCCTTATGTCTTGCTTTCAATAACCGTTCTTCAAATTGCGTTGTTCTATGTTCTTGCGATACTGGGAGGGCCGAGGCTAGAGTTTGATACGATTGCAATACCATCTATAACCAACTGGTTCGGAGGAGAGTAAAGCGGTTTCCCAGTGGCCTCGTATACCTTGCATTTTATCTTACTCGGCTTCTTTTGAAATCTTCGTCATTAATGGACCCTCATCTACAGCTAAATTTGGGCGGTCCTGGGGGCCGGATTCCTCCGTGGGGCACGCCAACACGCCGGTTGCCTCGAGGCTTGTGGTGGAGACCGAACAACCACCGCAACCTACACTCATCGTCGACATTCAAGCACTTACACCGCTCAAGTCCAAAAAGAAAACATGGAAGAACAAGAACCACATTTGGATCATAATCCTTCGCCCGGAGGAGGCGAGACCCCTCATCCTCGGACCGGGCCTGACCAGGGCGGCTCATGGATTGACACCGCGGCCAATAATGAACAGGGAGATGAAGGGAATAAGAATGGGATTGAAGAGACGGTGAAACAGGCCGCTGAAAGCGACGTCAAGCATCAGGAAAGACATGAGGCCAGGCAGTCGTTGACCGCCGGTGACCAAAAGTCGGGGCAGGCCCCGGCAGAGGGTGAACAGCGGCCGTCGCGCACCGTCCCTGACCACGGTGATCGAGATGCAATGAAACCCCGGGAGCCTATGGATAATAGCATGGCTCCGGGGGTAGAGGATCCTGCAACCGGCAATGCGTCGCTCAAACGACCGCCTGGATTGACTCAAATCGCTGAGTTCTGGAAACGCTACGACCGACTGGCCGACATCGAAGACCAAAAGATGTCCAAGAATCTGAACGCCAACTTGGATGTTCTCCTCATTTTCGTGAGTTCTCCAAGTCGTTGTTGTGTCGCGCATCCATCTGACCATTCACGCCTAAATACCTGGATCACGATACTCGAACGAATCGAAGGCGGCGCTATTCTCTGCGATCAATACTACTTTCATCTCGATGACAATGCCCTCCCTGTCTCCCGATCCAGTCGACAGGACCAACACCCTTTTAGAACTACTCGTCAAGCGAGTTGATAATAACACCTTAATACCATCCGACCTAACACAGTCCTTCTCCCCGCAAGCATCGTCCATTGCTATCAACTTTCTCCTTTACGCTAGTCTATCCTGCAGCCTACTCGCAGCCATGGGTGCAATGCTAGGTAAGGAATGGTTGCAAAGCTTCGATCGAAGCGGGCAGACCGGTCCATTAGAAGAACAGGGGCGCTTTCGGCAGCGCAAATTTAACGGCATTTTGCAATGGCATTTGGAGGGGACAATCTTGTTTCTACCCAATCTCCTCCTCTTCTCCGTTACGCTTTTCTTTGCTGGCCTCGCCCTTTACCTCTTTCCCATAAACAGGATTGTAGCAGGACTTCTAGTCGCAGTGCTCAGCTTTTCTGTTGGAGTATGGCAAGTCACAGTCTTGGCGGGTGCCATCTGGCCACTTTGTCCATACCAAAGCGCGGCATCGCGCGCGGTACGGTTGGTTGGACTCCGTGCTGCGTCGTATTGCGTGCAGGCCCGACTGCCGAGTTGGCTCAAAGCAATAATATCGCCAATGATGAAAGCTACGGTCCGTGCGAGACTAGTCCTCATGCGATGGAAGGCTGCCTTCCTGCGGATTCTTACCAAGAGTCTGGGGCCTTCCTCGACGACCGCTCAACCGACTCAACTCCGCAAGGAAGAAGTAGGGAATGAACTCAGAGCGAAGGAAGAGCAAAGTTCAAGTGCCCACGCCGCTTTCTGGCTCATTAAGACAACCTCCAGCTGGGAGGATCGAGTAGCGGCAGCGGAGTTCATAACCACCTTCGACAGGGTACTAGATTATGCGTCCGTTCTCCAGGATCAAGGAAATTGGCAAGGATTGCTGCAGTCCACACAAGAAGCATTTGAGAATTGGCATTACCAGCCTAGCAGTGCCAACCGGAAAATCCTCGAGAGTTTTGGACGAGCATTTTCCGACGTCGGTCGTCTACGTCTCGAAAACAGGAAGCTTCGGGCAGAGGGGAAACCTGGCCAGTTGCGTGGCGCTTCGGAACACTTTCTGCATGGGCTTGGAACTGCTTCCAAAGGAGTAAATGACAAAGATACCGACTGGGAGTTATTGACTTATGCAGCGTCCCTCTACGCCTTGAAAGCCACAGGAAACATTTACACCAAATCACGGAGCTGGGAAAGGCTTTTCGAGTTGATGGGAGACTTCAATTTCAACCTACTTAACAGGCGGGTCACGTTTGCGTTTTGGAACGCGGCGCATACGCTTCGAGCGCTTCCAGGATCACACCCCGAAACAAGCGCCTTCGAGGTGTACTCCACGTTCTTGCAAGAGATCCAACATATTGCAACCACGGATCAGCTCCCCGGCGAGCTTGTATCGCTGCTAACGTACTCGGCGGTGGAGTTCATATTCGACTTTAACGAATCGTTTGGGACCAACCCAGTCTCCCTGAATCTCAAATTGGACAAATTCTCGGCGGAAGCCTTGCTTTCCCTCCTTGCCATTCTCCCCTACTATTCATTGCCAACATCGTCGGTCCAGGACAGATACCGCGAGCTCTGTGGAAGGACCTCTTGGCGGAGCCCGGAGCGACCATGGGATTCCCCAAAGCAGGGATTGTGGGGAAGAGCGGACCTTGACGATTTTTGGCGCGCTCTCGATAGCATTATAACCAAGCTAACCGAGTCTCCGCCTGGAATCAAAGAGCTTACGGTGGATTTCGTTCTTGCGGCGGTCGAGTGGCTTTCAATTTCTTTGCCGAGTGATGACCCGACTCGGATGTCCGACTTGGAAAGGTTTCCTCGGATACCTACCTTCATCGCCTCGAGTTTGGCAGAAGGCAACCCCGCAAGACAGGCTAGAGGCCTCGACCTCTTCTTTTTCAACGTTGAACGCTGGACTCGGCTGTCTTCCCAATCTCTAGATAGGGTCTGGGTCGAGGTCGGGCTCGCCGCGAAACTCGTCGGAATGGTTAAGGAAACCCAGACTTGGAGTAATGGCACTCGACTACTAGAGGTCCTCGAAGCTATGGCGAAGAATTGCGCCACCTTTTCGATGGGACTCGTGGGCGCAGGTTTTACCCTTGCGGCGACCGGGGCAATCCAACATTTTGACAAGACGAGGGAGCGGCTGCATTCCGAATGGGAGGATCTACTCAGAAGGACGCTAGCCATAACGTTGGAAGTATGGAACGACACAAAGAATTCTAAGCTCAGCGAGTGGGCAACATCGGATATGCTCCTTATGGTTCGTCATTCAAGCCTTCATGTAGAGGTGTCGTTAAACTCCAAAAAGGAAGACCCCCGCGACGTGAAAAGGTTTGTCAAGCTCATCAATCACCTTTACGAGAGGCGATCACTCGCGGCGTTCATCTCCTGTAACGCGGATGTAGCAGTTAGAAGCTTGTTTTGTGAGCTTCGGAGACGAGTGGAAGGGGGAACCCACCCGCGCTCGAACCTAGGGGGTGACGCCTCCGCCTCCCCTGACACCACTGTCCACAAAGATCTGCGTGACGCCTACGCGATTTCCCGGAAAATCGATTGGAATTATGTACTTTATGGACTTCCCGAGGCGCCGGTGTTATGCTCTAGACCAGACTTTGTAGGTACCCAAACGCTTTAGTGATCTAAACGGTTCGCCGTAGTTCTAGTCGTCTTCGATAGCGTTACGATAGTACGGACCAGAACGTGTAGTACTTCCCGTGCTATGCCGTTCTGCAGACACTGTGTATAGCTTCGTGACTGTCCTAGTTCAGAGAGTGTCCAGAGTTTATCTTTTGGTGGGGAAAAGAGATACTCACCTGGCGCCACGATCACCTTGGGTTTTACAGAAAAGTTGTCGACGAGTAGATGATCAATCGCGCCAGATCAGTATCGTTAAATGGCCGGGGCGTATTTGCTGCATGGAGTATTCTCCTTTTGGATGTCGCTCGGCGGCTCTATGCGCAGTATTGACAGACCCTGAGCTGACAGTAACCGCCCGCGATCGACCGAGCTCTGAGGACTACTCGGCGCTTGTTCAGCGAATTCTATAAAAGGAGGAAGATTTAATCCCAGTAAAGATGCTGGAGACTAGCTTATCCGCCAATGGCATCCATGGAAGCGAACGGAGGGCTGGGAAACCACACGAATATCTCGAGGACTAAGCGGAATTCTCGAAGCCATGAGGTTTTTAGGATGCAAGGCGTGTTACAGAGTTGTATGTAATTGCGATCCGCGAGATGGAAAGGAGTAAGGATTGGGGATACTTATTTTGAATCAGCTCCGGTGTTGACCCGTGTTTGCCCGTGCGACGTCGGATCCCGCCCCTCTGATCACCTGGTCCGTCCGAGTCCCTCGTCGTCCAAGAGAAGAGTGGACATCACTCTCGACCTGTACCTGTTCAAGCTCCATGGCCCGGCTGACCGACGCATTTCATCGCCTTCCCTTCGCTATGTATTAACTCGTCCATGCATTCCTGTCCTAGTCCAATCCACAGCTCGCCTTCCCTTGCATCCTCTCCGACAGAGGAGACCAGAGCCCGGCCTGCCACTCTTTCCCCCCTCTACCTTCGCTGGCATCTTACTACTCTGGCAGCTTCCAGTTATCAGCGCGCCTTCCCACTGTCCCTTTCCTTTTCTCCTGAAGGCCTCAATCGATGTGCGCCCGAACTTCCACAACAATAACGCCTCCCGCCTTGTAGTCCGACTCTATCAAAGAGGAGCCCCAAGCCTCCAAATCTGCTGACCCATCAGCCAACCACAAAATCCCATCCATGAAAGACCAAATGGGTTAGCCAGGGCAGGAGCAGCAAACGGTGATGTCGCTTGACGTCGACGAACGAAGAAGACGCTGCGAGGACATATGTTCTGCCTCCGCCAGGACATCCATATTTGACTCAAACAGAAACTTTCGGTTTACTCAACGTCATAAACCAATTGTCCCTTCAATTGCCATTGCCCCCTTATCGCCTTATCGGGGTCAAGTTCTCTCATACGTAATCGAGGTAGACCCTGACGCGTCGGCCGATGACAAAGACAGCAATGCGTCCTGCTGACGTCGAGTTAACACTGTTGTGCACATAAGCAATATATCAGACTAACCAAATACCATTTTATGCTTGCCGTGGACCCGTTGTACGGGTAAAGTAAGCGAATTGGAGTGATGGGGCCGAGAGTCAATATCGAACTCTTTCACGGTTGTCTCGGCTTCCGCAAACGTGACGTCCACAAGCCACGACATTCCTCAGCCCTGGCGCTTGGCCGGTCCGTCCCTCGTTATACGGCAAACCAGAGAAGAGGCGACATCACTGTGTCTGTAACTTTTTCAACCTGTAATTGTTCCTGTTCAAGTCCAAACCGCTAGACCCCGCGCGCCTTCCCTTACGTCCTCAGCGACCCAGGAGATCGGCCTGCTACTCTTCCCCACTACCTTCGCTGGCATCTTCTTACTCTGGCATCTTTCAGTTATCAGCACTCCTTCCAACCGACCATTTCTTCGTCTCCTGAAGGTGTCAATCGATGTGCGGCCGAACTCCACAACAATAACGCCTCTCACCTTGTAGTCCGACGCTACCAAAGAGGAGCCCCTGCTTGCGAGTTGCTTTGGCGTTCGTCGCTTCCCCAGCGAGGTGCACGCTGCCTCTCGCGGCCATGAACGAACTCCTGGACTTGTTGCGCACCCGCTCGAGGACGCTGAGACAGGCAAGGTGACGGCGTCGTCCGCGTTAATCCCCAGTCCTTCGGTCCCACCAAAGTCGAGCAAGTTTCCTTTATCTTGATCCTACTTAAAATCCTGAGCTAAGTTTCAACCGTTCGTTTCTCTTGACCACTTGTACGAAACCCCTTGCCAAAGCCGAGAAGAAACTTGACCGGAAGCGCAAGGCGGCCTTGACTGGTTCGTCAAGGAAATGACCGAAGCCGACCTCCAAGCTGGCTGCTAACCTCGTTGAGGACGTTGGCTACAGCTTCTCTTCCCTTTGCGTTTTTTGTTGCGTCTGCGTCTGCCGTTCGTCTTAGACCCGATGTTTTGCACAATGATAGGTCCTTGCTCTCGTAGCATTAAAGCTTGACTCCCAGTGATTTCATGGTACTTGCAATTAACTTATTTTACTGTATGTGTTAATCTTCCTTATTCACCCCAAAGTCGATTCGTCCTGGGAACCGGGTTAATCCGGGATGCACAGCATTACCAACACGTTGGTCGCCTCGTGTGGGAAGGAACAACAACCACCAGTACACACTAACTTCCCCCAGAAATTCAGGTTCCACAACCCAGCTCAAGCATCCATGGAAGGTCAAGGCATTCCTTTGGAGCGTATTTCTTCCCCAGGAGCCGGAACGGACCATTCTCGGATTGGGCCTAGCAAGGTTGCAATTGGCTCAGGGGTTGGCACTGGGGCCAAGACCCGAGAAGGAAAAGAGGGGGAGATAGATGGGAGAAAAAATATGGCCCACTACGCTGAGGGCAGTGGACCTACTCATCAGAGAGGGCGCGAGCCTGAGCAACCGCCGACCAGCGACCCAGAGTTGCCGGCTACGGACAAACCCCTATCCGTTTCCGCTCCCAACGGTGCTCGTCGAGCAATGAACGGAGTAGCAACGAAAGTCCAAGAGCCTACGGATACCACGCTGGTTCAGCACGTAGATGAACCTGCGACCGGAGGTCGTGTTCAGCAAAAGGCACCGCCCGGATTGAGCCAGAGAGCGGAGTTCTGGGAACGTTACGATAAACTGGCCGACATTATAGACAAAAAATTGTCCGAGAATCTCAACGGCAATCTGGACGTTCTTCTCATCTTCGTGAGTTCTTGGAGTCGTTCCCATCCAATCTATTCAGCTGACCACCCTCGGAACCATTTGCACCCACGATTTCGAAGGCGGCGTTATTTTCCGCAATCAATACGGCTTTCATCTCAATTACAATGACCGACCTATCCCCCGACAAGTCTGACAAGACCAACGCCCTTTTAGAACTCCTCGTCAAGAGAGTCGATAACTCCACCTTAACCCCGTCCGACCTAACACCACCCTTCTCCCCACAATTGTCTTCCATTGTCGTGAACTTCCTACTCTACGCTAGTCTCTGCTGCAGTCTACTTGCAGCAATGGGGGCAATGTTGGGCAAGGAATGGCTGCAGAGCTTCGACCGGACAGGGCAGACCGGTCTGTCGGAAGAGCAAGGACGCCTTCGACAGAGCAAGTTCAATGGCATTAAGGATTGGCATTTGGAGGGCTCAATCTTGTTTCTACCCAATCTCCTCGTCTTTTCGGTGGCGCTCTTCTTCGCCGGCCTTGCCGTCTACCTCTTCCCCATCAACAAGGCCGTCTCAGGACTTCTAATCGCAGTGCTGGGCCTCGCCCTTGGAGTATGGCTCGTCACAGTCCTGGCGGGTGCCATCTGGCCGCTCTGTCCATACCAAAGCGCAGCATCTCGTGCTTTGCGGTCGGTTGGACTCTACGTTGCTTCATATCGGACACGTGTCCGAAGACCAAGTGGCAACCCTATGAAGAGCTCCGTGGGGGAGACACTCGGTAGATGGAAGGATTCCCTCCGGCGGTTCACAGCCCGGAGTCCTAGCAATTGGCGCCTGCTCGCATCCCCCACCCGCGAGGACGAAGCAGGAAATGGGTCAACGATTACGGAGGAGCAGATCTCAAATGCCCAAGCGGTTGGTTGGCTAATGGAGACCACCTCTAGTCGGGGGGATCGACTGGCAGCCGCGAAGTTCATCATCACCTTTGACGATGCCGGGTGCGAGTCTGTTCTCCAGAATCAAGGTGCCTGCCAGCGTCTACTAAGACTGGCACGGGAAACATTTGAGAGCTGGCAGGTCCAGCCTACCGATGCCAACCGGGAGATGCTCGAGGGCTTCGCACGAGCTCTATCGCGCATCGTTCTTTTCCGCCCGGAAGTCGCCACTGATTGGAACAGTCAAATAGATGGAGCAAACGGTCAACAGCGTGGCGTCTTTGAAAGTTTCTTATTCGGGCTCGAGATGGCCGCCACGGGAACCACGGACACGGACTTCTTGGCCCATGCAGCTTTCCTACATGCACTGGAAGCCACGCAGAATTTGTATTCAAAATCGCGTAGCTGGGAGAAGCTCCTTGTATCGATGAGCAAGTTCGATATCAGTCTACTTGACAAGCACGTCACGTCGGCGGGTTACAACGCTGCGCACGTCCTCCGGTCGCTTCAGCGATCCCACTCGGAGACCAATGCAATTGAAATCTACTCGTCGTTCCTGCAAGAGATCCGGCATGTTGCGACACCAGACCAACTCCAGGCAAAGCTCGCATCGCTGTTGGTGTACTCATTGATCGAGTTCATGTTCGACGTCCACGGCTCCCCCAACGTCAATCAGGGTTCTTCGGATCATGAATTGGACAAATTCTCAGTAGATGCGTTACTTGCCCTTCGTGCCATCATCTCCCGCGATTCCTTGCCAACTTCGCCGCGCCATTCGTTTATGGAGAACCATTGGTTCGATTCAAAGACCTCCTGGCGGAGTTCAAGTCGGTCATGGGAGCAGTGGAATTTGGAGGATTTCTGGCGCGTTATTGACCTCATGATAGTAAAATTGGGCAGATCCTCGCCGGCGATTGAAAAACTCGCGCCAGACTTCGTGCTTGTGACGGTCGAATGGCTGGCGCTGTCGTTGCAGCTCACTGGACCGATGGACAAATTTGAGAAGCATCCTAATGTGGTTGCGTCTGTCATCGCGGGGTTGACAGATCATCGCCCTCAAATACGAGAAAGGTGGATGCAGCTGTTCACCATAAAGGAAGAAGGGCGACCTCGGAGGATTCCACGCCGTTTCGTTTGGTGGAGAGATGCGGGACTTGATAGCCGGCTCGCCGAGAGGCTCAACCATCCTCGTACAAGGAAAATAGTCTGGGAGGTGCTGGATGCATTTAAAACGATTGATGGCGAGATGCCAAAGGAAGTCCTCGCATGGTTATGGGATACCTGCGATAGAGCTATTACGGAGCCTCATTCTCCAAAACCGGAGGGGCAGAGCCAGGGTCCAGAATCCGTCCTCGAAATGTTCGAGTGGCTGTCGAAGTCATTGCTGAAGCGTCAGCAAATGGACGGCTTAGAAACCCACCCCTCGATAGCGGCCTCCGTCGCCTCCGGCTTGGCCGAGGAAACACCTGAAAGCCAGGCTAGGTGGCTGAACCTCTGCTTCGTCAACAGGGAACGCTGGTTTAAGCCATCCTTGAATTCCCTATGGAGAGATGTTGGACTCGGTGCGAGGCTCGTTGAGATGTTACGGGAACCCCAGACTTGGGGCAAAGACGCTCGATTGCTCGATGTCGTCAAAAGCGCAACCTACAATTCCTTTTACTGGACGAAGAAACTCGTTCACAAAGGACTCCCCCTTGCAGCTGCGGACGCAATCCTTCATATCGACAACAAGAGGGAGCGGCTGCACCCTGGATGGAAGGATCTTCTCGGAAGAGCCGTCGAAGTAATGCTAGAAGCGTGGAACGACACAAAAGACGACCCGGAGATCCAGTGGCCAACGCAGGAGATGCTAGTCGTTATCCGCCCTTCCAGTGTTTATATCAAAAAGTTGTTGGCCTCAGAGGAAAAAATCGCCGATGTCCTCAGGTTTGTGCAACTCATCAAGTACCTTCAAGAGCGTCTACCACTCTCCGCCTTCATCTCCTGTAACGCAGACATCGTAGTTAGAAGCGTTTTCGCTCAACTCGAAAAACGAGCTGAGGTTATCTACCCTCTGCAATCCGCCTGTGCGGTTTCCCAGCAGATCATCTGGGACTACCGGCCCTATGGACTTTCGGAGGCGGCGTCGGTATGCTCTCGGCCATATGTTTTTGATGAACAAATAGCTTTATAGTCTGTATTGTTCCTGTTTTCGGTCATGGTTAGCAGAGTTTCGAGTAGTGCGACTGGGCTAGGGCAACTTTGTGCTCGTGTTGTTGTATATCATATGATACTATCAACTCTACTACATTTCTCGCCTCCCCGCAGAAGAAAGGAAGACGGCTAAATCGATGAAGACATTCTCTGCTTGTTCGAACCATCTGATGTAAGAGGCTTCAAACGTGTCGACAACCTTGAAAATGCACTCGAGTAGCATTCGGAATTCAACTAGTTGAGGTAGTTTTTTTTTTTTGAGAACACTCATTCCGATCGGGTGTGCCGGCTTTGTCAGCAACGTCCGAGGTTCCTTGAGTGATATGAGATGACGTGCGCCGCCATCGTCAAGGTGTCGGTCAAGGTTGACCTGACCCCTACGCTGTCAACGTTAGCCTGGAGATGAGGGTCACGACCGACCAGGATGGGGTGGAGCACCTCTAGATCTTGAAGAAGCAAAGTGAAGGTGAGAGTAGAAACCGAACCCCCCGCGGTCGTCCTGGCTTCCGGCTTGATCACCTTACCCAAATCAGGGGACCAAAATAAGCATAAATGGCTGACCTATATCTTATGCATAATGAAATAGAGCCACAATAGTTAACATCGAGGTCCTCAGGGGCGCGTCGCTTTCATCATGGTCGGTTCACGCTTCAGGGTCGGGCGTGATCCGCGACTGGCTCCGACAGGAGTTCTATATTTGGCTCAGACAGACGATGACAAAGACGGCCATGCGCTCCTGCGGACGGCGAATTGATACCATTATGCACATAAGCAATATATCAGACTAACTAAATGCCATTTTAGGCTTGTCCTGGACCCGTTGTAGGGGTAAGGTAAGCGAATTGAAGTGATGGGGCCGAAAGTCAAGATCAAACTCTTCCACGGTTGTCCCGGCTTCCGCAAACGTGACGTCCACTAGCCACGACGCTCCCCAACCCCGGCGCTTGACCGGTCCGTCCCTCGTCACATGGCGACATCACTGTCTGCAACTCCCTCGACCTGTACTTGTTCCTGTTCAAGTCCAAACCTCTCGACCGCGCCATCCTCAGCGACTTAGGAGATCTTGGCCTACTCCTCTTCCCCCCCACTACCTTCGCTGGCATCTTTCAGTTATCAGCGTTCCTTCCAACCATCCCTTTCCTCTTCTCCTGAAGGCGTTAATCGATGTGCAGCCGAACTCCAAGACAATAACGCCTCTCGCCTTGTAGTCTGACGCTATCAAAGAGGAGCCCAGGTCTTCCAACTCTGCTGCCTCATCCGCTAACCACAAGATCCCATCCATGAACGATCAAATGGGTGAGCCAGGGCAGGAGCAGCAAACAGGGGTGTCGCTCGACGTCGTCGAACATCAAAGAAAGACGACGACCACGGCCCTCCACCCTCCGGCAACGGCATCTCCTCGGAAAGCGTCGCAATTGCAACCCATATCAAGACTCGAAGTCAAATTTCACGTCTGAAAGTAATTCTACTGCGTTCGGAGAGTGAACCGAACTCTTGGACTTGTTGCGCACCCGCTCGAGGACGCTGAGACAGGCAAGGTGACGGCGTCGTCCGCGTCAACCCCCAGTACTCCGGTCCTACTAAAGTCGAGTAAGTTTCATTTGCCTTGATCCTAGTTGAAATCCTGAGCTAAGTTTCAACCGTTCGTTTCTCTTACCCACTTGCACGGAAACACTGCCAAAGCCGAGAAGAAACTCGACCGGAAGCGCAAGGCGCCCTTGACTCGTTCGTCAAGAAATAACCGAAGCCGACCTTCAAGCTGGCTGCTAACCTTATTGAGACGTTAGCTAGAGCCTTTCGGCCCAAAGCGTTTTTGTTGTGTCTGCGTCCGCTGTTCGTCTTAACCCGACGTATCGCACAATGATGGGTTGCAATTAACTTATTTTACTGTATGTGTAAATATCAGTTGTTCATCCAAGTTCGATTCGTCCTGGGAATCGGGTTAATCCGGGACGCACAGCATTACCAACACGTTGGTTCCTCGCGGTGGGAAGGAACGTTACGACAACCACCCAATCCATACTCCCCGTAGGAATTCGGGCCACAACCCAGCTCAAGCATCCATGGAACAGCAAGACAATCCCTTGAAGCCTATTTCTTCCACAGGCGGAGTAACGCCCCATTCTCGGATCGCGCCTGGCAAAGGTGGCTTAGGGGTTGGCGCCGGGATAAAAAAGATGGTGCACCACGCTGAGGGAAGTGAACCTTCTCATCCGAAGGGGCGCGAGCCTACGGACATCACGCTGGTTCCGAACGGAGATGAAGCTGTGACCGGAGGTCGTGTTCAGCAAAAGGCACCGCCCGGATTGAGTCAGAGAGTTGAATTCTGGGAACGTTACGATCATCTGGCCGACATGCATGACGAAAAATTGTCCAAGAATCTCAACATTAATCTAGATGTTCTCCTCATCTTCGTGAGTTCTTGGAGTCGTTCCTATCCGTCCTGGACATTCAGCTAACCACCCAGCCCTCGGAACCATTTGCACCAACGATTCGAAGGCGGCGCTATTTTCCGCAATCAATACTGCTTTCATCTCGATGACAATGTCCGACCTATCGCCCAACCCATCCGACAAGACCAACGCCCTTTTGGAACTCCTCGTCAAGAGAGCCGACAACACCACCTTAACCCCGTCCGACCTAACACCCCCCTTCTCTCCACAATTGTCTTCCATTGTCGTCAACTTCCTACTCTACGCTAGTCTATGCTGCAGTCTGCTTGCAGCAATGGGGGCGATGTTGGGCAAGGAATGGCTTCAGAGCTTCGACCGGACAGGGCAGACCGGTCTGTCAGAGGAGCAAGGGCGCCTTCGACAGCGCAAGTTCAATGGCATTAAAAGATGGCATTTGGAGGGCACAATCCTGTTTCTCCCCAATCTCCTCGTCTTTTCGGTGGCGCTCTTCTTCGCCGGCCTTGCCGTCTACCTCCTCCCCATCAACACAGCCGTCGCGGGACTTCTAATCGCAGTGCTGGGCCTCGCTCTTGGGGTCTGGTTCGTCACGGTTTTGGCGGGTGCCATCTGGCCACTTTGTCCATACCAAAGCGCGGCATCGCGCGCTTTGCGGTCGGCGCTCAACACCCCCGAGGAAGAGGCAGGAAATGGGTCAAAATCAGCAGAGGAGCAGATCTCAAATGCCCAAGCAGTTGGTTGGCTAATTGAGACAACCTCTAGTCGGGGGGATCGACTGGCAGCCGCGGAGTTCATAATAACCTTTGACGATGTCGGCTGTGCGTCTGTTCTCCAGATCCAAGGTACCTGGCAGCGTCTCCTGCGGTTGGCACGGGAGACCTTTGAGAGTTGGCAGTTCCAGGCTACCGATACCAATCGGGAAATGGTCGAGGGTTTTGGACGGGCTCTATCGCGGATCGTTCTTTTCCGCCCGGAAGTGGCCGCCGATTGGAACATTCAGAGAGATGTGGCAACCGGTCAACAGCGCGGCCTTTTTGAAAGTTTCCTGTTCGGACTTGAGATGGCCGCCAGAAGAACCGCCGCAGCAGAAAAGAACAAGGATCCGGACCCGGACTTCTTGGCCCATGCTGCCTTTCTACATGCACTGGAAGCCACGCAAAATTCATATTCAAAATCGCGTAGCTGGGAGAAGCTCCTTGTATTGATGAGTACATTCGATATCAGTCTACTCGACAAGCGCGTCACGTCGGCGTGCTACAACGCTGCACACGTCCTTCGGTCGCTTCAGCGATCCCACTCAGAGACCAATGCAATTGAAATCTACTCGTCGTTCCTACAAGAGATCCGGCATATCGCGACGCCAGACCAACTTCCGGGCGAGCTCGCATCACTGTTAGTGTACTCAGTAATCGAGTTCATGTTCGACGTCCACGGTTCCCCCAACGTCAATCAAGGCTCGTCAGATCATAAGTTGGACAAATTCTCGGTGGACGCGCTACTTGCCCTTCGTGCCATCATCTCCTACGACCGTTTGCGAACCTCGTCGGGCCATTCGTTTCTGGAGAGCCATTGGTTCGGTCCAAAGAACTCTTGGCGAAGTCCAAATCGTTCATGGGAGCAGTGGAATCTGGAGGATTTCTGGCGCGTCATTGACCGCATGATAGTAAAACTGGGCAGATCCTCGCCGGCGATTGAAAAACTCGCGCCAGACTTCGTGCTTGCGACAGTCGAATGGCTGGCGCTGTCGTTGCGGCTCACTGCACCACTGGACAAATTTGAGAAGCATCCTCATGTTGTCGCGTCTATCATTGCGGGCTTGGCAGATGATCGCCCTCGAATACAGGAAAGGTGGATGCAGTTGTTCACCACGAATGAACGGGGGGGACCAAGGAGGATTCCACGCCCTTTCGTTTGGTGGAGAGATGCCGGACTTGGCAGCCGGCTAGCCGAGAGGCTTTACCATCCTCATACAAGGGGAATAGTCTGGGAAGTGCTGGATGCATTTAAAACGACTGATGGCGAGATGCCAAAGGAAGTCCTTGCATGGTTATGGGATACCTGCGACGGCACTGCTACGGAGCCTCAGTCTCCAAACCCGGAGGGTCCGGGCCATGATCCAGAATCCGTCCTCGAAATGTTTGAGTGGCTGTCAAATTCATTGCCGAAGCGTCAATTAATGGACGGCTTAGAAACCCATCCCCGGATAGCGGCCTACATCGCCTCCGGCTTAGCCGAAGAAACACCTAAAAGCCAGGCTAGGTGGCTGAACCTTTGCTTCGTCAACAGGGAACGCTGGTTCAAGGCATCCTTGAATTCACTATGGAGGGAGGTTGGACTCGGTACGAGGCTCGTGGAGATGTTACGGCAACCCCAGACTTGGGGCAAAGACGCTCAATTGCTCGATGTCGTCAAAAGCGCAACCTATAATTCCTTTTACTGGACGAAGGAACTCGTCCATGAGGGGTTCCCCCTTGCAGCTGCGGAAGCAATCCTTCATATCGACGAGAGGAGAGAGCAGCTGCATTCTGGATGGAGGGGTCTTCTCGGAAGAGCTGTCGAAGTAATGCTAGAAGCGTGGAACGACGCAAAAGATGCCCCGGACATCCAATGGCCAACAAAGGAGATGCTCCCAGTAATTCGCCCTTCCAGTCTTTACATCGAAGAGTTGCTGATGGCTTCCGAGGAAAAGATCGCCGATGTCCTCAGGTTTGTCCAGCTCATAAAGTACCTTCAAGAACATCTACCACTCTCCACCTTCATCTCTTGTAACGCAGACATCGTAGTTAGAAGCGTTTTCGCTCAACTCGAAAAACGAGCCGAGGTTATCTACCCTCTAAAATCCGCCTGTGCAGTTTCCCAGCAGGTCATCTGGGACTACCGGCCCTATGGACTTTCGGAGGCGGCGTCGGTATGCTCTCGGCCATACGTTTTCGATGAACAAATGGTTTTATAGTCTGTTTTGTTCCTGTTTTCGGTCATGGTTAGCAGAGTTTCGAGTAGTGCGACTGGGCTAGTGCAACTTTATGCGCGTGTTGCTGTGTATTATACTATTAACTGTACTCTAGTACATCTCTAGCCTCCTCGCAGTCGAAAGGAAGATGGCTAAATCGATGAAGACATTCTTTGCTTGTTCGAACCATCTGATGTAAGAGGCTTCAAGTGTGTCGACAACCTTGAAAATGCACTCGAGTAGCATTCGGAATTCAAATAGTTGGGGTAGTTCATTGAGAAAACTCCTTCCGATTGGCTTTGCCAGCCTTGTCAGCAACGTCCGACAAGAGACGGGTTTCTTCAGCGATATCACATGGTGTGCGCCGCCATCGCCAAGGTGTCTGTCAGGACGCTGCCGCCGGCAGGAAAAATGAAGATCACGACCGACGTGTTGGATCTAGACCTTTTCCATTACTTTTCCTTACATATGTTCATTAGGTAAAACAGCAAAGGAACCTCATACCTGAAACTCATGCGGGACGCTGGGACAGAGCCCGGACTAGGGACAACGAGGTTAGCGGATTTCATGTTTGGGGGTTTCTCTTTGTCTTTACACAACATCATGTACACCATATATTTCCAACGTACGGCATATGCGACCCAAATGAAACTGGTGTCCTCGGATTTTGCTTTGGTCCTCCCAAGTGAGGGGTTTGTCCGCGATGGCGACGAAGCGCCGATCTCATGACCAAGGCACCGTAACATTGCCAAGAAGGATGTCGGGAATTGCCTCTCTCGGATTGTGCCTCGTTGAATCGAAACAAATTCCGAACTGACGTGATTTTCCCACTAGTCCTTCGACATTCGTCGTACCTTGGAGGCTCCCCTAGCAGTCTCAGGGTCAGGCGGTCAGGGACGTTGCCAGTGGCTGAGGCGAAAATAGTTCCCTTCACTCGGCACGTCGCTCGCACGTCCTTCAACCACACATATATACATCCTCATCCATTGAATACCACATATCTTCCTGGGCGAGGGAAATTTGCAAAAAAAAAAAAAAACAGCAAGGGCGTGGTTTTCTCAATGGATACGAACGACTCCATCCACCTTATCCAAAAGAAGTCCTCTTTGCGTACCTATTTTTAGCCGAAAGTGTGGACTCGCCGAGTTTAAGCGCCGACGCAGGCACATTGAGGAAAGATAGACAATAAAAAGAACACCTTGCCATGACCCTAAAGCCAACCAAACTAGCGCGTCGAAGACCCCCCCCCCCGGTGCGGTTCTCTCCGTCTCCACCTTAGCATCAAACCCAACGCGTATTCTCGGATTCATCTACTATCCAACTCCCTCTTCTCGCTACTCCAGCTCATCCTTAAAAGGCCCCCGTCTCACCTCGCAGCCAGAGAATTAACTCCGTATGGTGAGCATCCTTTCTCCTTGGTGGCAAATTCCAGAGGATGGTTGACCGCGACGTTCGCCATTTTCAGGCATCCCAACAACAAGGACAACACACAGATGGCGATGCGCTTCTCCAACCACGAACCTTTGAACGCCTCATGGGTGACACTGAGCTCTCGTACTATCTCCCCTCGCGTGCAGACGGTGTCAACGATATGTTCGTTCTTCGTTGCAGGCCCTGAGGTCTATGTCACCTTTTTTGACCATTTTTTCGATCCAACCAGGTGCACGTATATGGGGTTTCGTGCCCCTCGACATCTATTTACTCCAATACGCGTTCTCGCCACATGGGCCCTTCTTCTGCTGCGCCATCCACCCCTCGCGGCTCGCGTAATCCCCCCTCTATCAAACGGTTCCCCGTTTGACACTGATTATTCAAGTGCCAGGTTCTCTTACACCGCACCTACTTCG
>WSUB01000061.1:20507-85852 GCA_019633425.1 Tulasnella sp. 424 | reverse complement strand
ATCCCCCCTCTATCAAACGGTTCCCCGTTTGACACTGATTATTCAAGTGCCAGGTTCTCTTACACCGCACCTACTTCGCCTGCCGATGCCATACGGAAAGCCTCTGCCCTCTTAAAGCTCCAAAAGGACGTCTCGAGGGATGAAATCATGGATCGTTACCTCAACGGAAGGAGGCTTCTAGGGGATAATCGCCTCTCATACCTCATCTTTACAGAAAACTCTCCAACAACTGAAAAAGATCACGCCGAGTTTTCCCTTTTTATCTGCACCGCTCATTTTAGTTCGGACGGTACAACTACCCACCGACTCATAAACGAGTTTTTCACGACGATTGCCGGAACGGAAAGGGGATCTGCGTGCACCGCCACGGAGTTGGAAGAATTGGTTCGCAGAGAGTGGCAAGCCCGCTGGGGTTCTGGATCCCCGACGGTCGTTCTTCCTCCTCCTGTTGAGGAGAGACTCCCTCCAGTAAGGGGGGCGTTCAAAAAGGCGGCCGGAAGGGTCGACTTCCTGAATAGCTCGAGGAAACATATCGTGAGTCCACATACGATCCCTCACCTCAAACGTTCAAAAAGAATCTCAATTCTTTGCATATCGACAGGGCGGCCATGTTTTGCCTCGAACCGAAGGCGCGAATCGCAAGATGACTGTGCAAACCATCACTTTCGATGAGTCTACATCCAGGACGATACTGCGAAAGTGCAAATCTCAAGGGGTCTCAGTCTCCAATGCGATGTTTGCTCTCTGTGCTCTCGCTTGGACCCGCACGCAGCTTGAGCGAGGAGTTGAACTGCGCACAGATTTGCCGATGTACGCCGCTCTCCACTGCCTAATTTAACATCAATCAAAGGTACTAACGTTTACCTTTCGATGTCCTCACTCTAGAATGATGTACACGGCCATCAACCTGCGTCCATACTTGCTGCCCTCTGACTCGTCGTATTGGTTCTCAGCTCTCGGATTCTTCAACGTCATGCTACCCTCATTTCTCCCCTCCACATCTCTCTCAGGCGATTGGAAAGCTCTGCGCTCAACGTTCTGGCACCGAGCCCGTTCCGCAAAAGCTCAGAGTGCTCGAGCCGCCAAACACCCCATGCTTGCCACACGGGCTCGAGAGATGGCCAGACAAAGAAGCGAAACCGCCAAGGCGTTTGCTGTCGAAGATGATGCGAAGGAGTTCGGTCTTCCTATGCCCCCGCGTACACCGTCCTCCTCGCCAACTCTCGCAGAGAAATTCACCCCTCCGTCCGCAGCACTCCTCGGTCTGTCCCACTTCGGGGATCTCGACGGGATTTATACCGAGAAGGACTACCCATCCGTTCAATTGCACTCGATGACAGGGGGGACGCGTATCCGTCCTGGAGGACTGCTGCTGTTTGCAGGCACCTTTACTCGGAAGGTCATGCTGGTCCTTCAGTACGATGTGAATGGTTTCAAGGACGGCATGGTGGAGGCATGGTGGAAAGACTTGCTGGGCGGCTTCGAGGAGCTCCTGGGCGGCAAACCTGCCGCACGTTTATAATTGGATCTCAAGGTGTCATATTGGGGACGCACCGACTATGCTTGCTGCGGCACTTGGATTTTGTAACTATTATTTGGCCTCGAGTAGACACAGTTTGTAAGTTTACATTTTACTGTAATTTATTTTGTTATCGGCTCTAGCTCGATTCAGGCCATTCTAGTGCTGAATGTGCCACTCTGGGTCTCCCTGACGGACTCTGAAGGTGCGGCTGGCCAGGAGCAGTTATGTCGGCCAAGCTATTGGGACCAAAGGTTCAAAGGAAGAGGTTTCGCGACGAGTGAAGATATCGAAGACCGTCTTATTTGCCAATGGCATGTATGGGACCAGAGTCACCGTGCGCAAAGTTGGGATACCGCAAAAGTAACATCCAGATAGTTAAGCGAAATCGAGGCTACGACTTTGAGCTATTCTGATTCTTTACATTACAAAGCGCATTCGGTGGTTACTTGAGATCAGTGATACACCCCCTGACGGGGAGGAGTGAGACGATTGAGGATGGTGGAAATGTCATTGCCGACTCGGCCTTAAACGCCGACGCGTTTTTGCCCAGCACTCGCACGCGACACGAGATTCACCAGCCACGACAAGTACTCCACACCTCCTCCGCCAGGAGAATCCATATTGGACCCAAACAGAAACTTTTCGGTTTACTCCACGTCACTAACCAATTGTCCCTTATCGGGGTCAAGTTCTCTCATACGTAATCGAGGTAGACCCTGACGCGTCGGCCAATGGCAAAGACAGCAATGCGCTCCTGCGTTGACACCATGCATACGATGCACGTATAAGCAATGTATCAGACTAACTAAATGCCATTCTATGCTTTTTTTGGACCCGTTGTAGGGGTAAAGTGAGCGAATTGAAGTGATTGGGCCGAGAGTCAACTTTTCCGCCGTTGTTCCGGCTGAATTCAACGGTTGGACGTGACAGGTGTGACGTCCGCCAGCCACTAGACTCCCCAGCGCCTGTGCCTGACTAGTCCGTCTCTCGCGGCAAACCAGTGAAGAGGCGACATCACTCGGTCTGCAACTCCCTCAACCTAAACATGTACACCAAGTTCTTGTCCCAGTCCAATCCACAACTTTCCTCTTCTCCGAAAGATTACGGAGACATTAACGAGTATCGCAAACGCACAAGTCGTCCTTCTCACAAGTACTATTGGTCAAGATGGCAGCTACCTGTACGTACATCACTTTCCTGCACATCCCCCACTCCTTCTGACACGTGCGAACGACTGGCGCGTCGCACTTCTGGGCATTTAGAGCTGAACTGCTGCTGGGCATGGTTATGAGGTCCATGGCATCATTCATCGATATTCTAATTTCAATACTAGTCGATTACAGCATCTGTATGCGGTGTGTACTCGTCTCCGCGTGTACTGGAGCTGCGATCGCAATATTGACTGCGGTCCTACCCTCCGTCAAGGATCAACGAGAGCACCATCCAGCTGAGCTTTGCGTGCTCACCTCTCGTCTGCCCTGCCATTATTGGTGCGTTCCGAGCGTGAACAGGTCCCAACAAGATGAAACTGCATCATGGTGATCTCAACGATAGCACCAACCTGGTCTACATCCTCGCCCCAGGTTCGCCCTACCTCGGTGTACAACCTCGGTGCCCAGAGCCACGTCAAAGTCTCTTTCGAGATGTCTGAGTACACTGGTAAGTTGTGCTTTACCCACTCACCCATCCCTCCAACATAAATGGCTCATAATCACGGTCTCGCTGTGGCACGTGACTTGCACGGGGGACTCAGGACTCTTCGACTGCTCGACCCGATCAGGACCGTCGGCTTCGAGAAATTCGTTCGGTTCTACCAAGCCTCTGAGCTTTACGGAAAAGTCGTCGAAACACCTCAATCGGAGACCACGCCATTGTATCGTCGTAGCCCCTACGGCGTTGCCAAACTCTATGCCTACTGGATCACCGTAAACTACAGGGAAGCGTACGGCATGTATGCTTGCAACGGTATCCTGTTCAGTCACGAGAGGTGCGTTTCGGCATATCTTGGCTGTTTCTCCCGCTTCTGAGTCGCCAACGTCACCCGGTCTTTCAGCCCTTGACGAGGCCGAACCTTCGTCACTCGCAAAATTAGTCAAGTTGTTGCAGAGATCAAGCCTGGGAAGCAGTCGTGCTTGTATCTCAGTAACCTTAACGCCAAGCGTGACTGGGGACACGATAAAGACGTCATCGACTGCATCATAAAGGACGTCAGCGACTGCATTCCAACAGAAACTGATATACGCCGTTCGACTTTGCCAGCCGCGGACTACGTCGAAGGAATGTGGCGAATGCTTCAACAGGAGCAGTCCGAAGACTTCGTTTTTGCGACCGGCGAGACCCCACCTGTCCGCGACTTCGTCGAAAGGTCATTTGCCGTCGTTGGCATCACCGTCAAGTACCATGTTTCACATTCCCGTGTTTACCTACCATTTCCTAATCAGAACATAACCCTGTATGTGGGAAATGTCTGGCGTCAAAGGAAGCGGCAAGGACGCCGAGACCGGCCCAGTCATCGTCCGCGTCGATCCCAAGTACTTCCGTCCCACTGAAGTCGAGTGAGTTTTCGGTCGTCGTGATCCCTCGTAAACTCCTAGGCTAAGTTTCACCCGCTCTTTCCTCTTAGATTTCTGCACGGAAACCCTGCCAAAGCCGAGAAGAAGCTCGGCTGAAAGCGCAAGGTGGACTTTGACTCGCTCGTCAAGGAAGTGACGGAAGCCGGCCTTCAAGCTGGCTGCTAATCTCATTGGGGACGTTAGCTAGAGGTTTTCTGCCCTTCGCGTTTTTGTTGTGTCTGCGTCTGCCGTTCGTCTTAGGCCTAGTGTTTTTGCACAATGATGGGTCCTTGCTATTGTGCCATTGAGCTTAACTCCCAATGATCTCATACTGCCTGCAATTTATTTATTTTACTGTATGTGTAAATCTTCGTTATTCATCGAAGGTCGATTCGTCCTGGGAACCGGGTTAATCCGCGATGATTCCCAAACACGAGTCAAACACGTCGGTCGCCTCGTGTTGGTAAGGAACGACAACCACAGACAACCACCCAGTCCACACATCCCGTAGAAATTCGAGCTACAGCCCAGCTCACGCATCCATGGACGACCAAGACATTCCCTTGGTGCTCATTTCTCCCCCGGGAAGCGGAGTACCCCATTCTCCGATCGGGCCTGGCAAAGTTGGCTCAGGGGTTAGCGCCGGGGCCAAGACCCGAGAAGGAAAAGAGGGGGAAATAGATAGGATAAAAAAGATGGCGCAACGGACGGATGGCAGTGGGCCTACTCATCAGAGAGGGCGCGAGCCTGAGCAACCGCTGACCAGCGACCCAGAGTTGCTGCAGCCTCCGGCGGCTGTGGACAAACAGGTCCTATCCGGTTCTGCTTCCAATGGTACTCGTCGAGCAATGAATGGAGGAGCAACGAGATCCCAGGAGCCTACGGACACCACGCTGGTTCCGAGCGGAGATGAACTTGCGACCGGTGGTCGTGTTCAGCAAAAGGCACCGCCCGGATTGAGTCAGAGAGCTGAATTCTGGGAACGTTACGATAAACTGGCCGACATTATAGACAAAAAATTGTCCGAGAATCTCAACGGCAATCTGGATGTTCTCCTCATCTTCGTGAGTTCTTGGAGTCGTTCATATCCCATCTATTCAGCTAACCACCATCGGAACCATTTGCACCAACGATTCGAAGGCGGCGCTATTTTCCGCAATCAATACTACTTTCATCTCGATGACAATGTCCGACCTATCCCCCGGCCCAGCTGACAAGACCAACGCCCTTTTAGAACACATCGCCAAGATACTCGACAATACCACCTCAACAACGTCCAACCTAACAACGTCCGACGGAACACCCTTCTCTCCACAATTGTCTTCCATTGCCGTCAACTTCCTACTCTACGCTAGTCTATGCTGCAGTCTACTCGCAGCAATGGGGGCAATGTTGGGCAAGGAATGGCTTCAGAGCTTCGACCGGACAGGTCAGACGGGTCTGTCGGAAGAGCAAGGACGCCTTCGACAGAGCAAGTTCAATGGCATTCAGCAATGGCATTTGGAGGGCACAATCTTGTTTCTACCCAATCTCCTCGTCTTTTCGGTGACGCTCTTCTTCGCCGGCCTTGCCGTCTACCTCTTCCCCATCAATAGGGCCGTCGCGGGACTTCTAATTGCAGTGCTGGGCCTCGCCCTTGGAGTATGGTTCGTCACAGTTCTGGCGGGTGCCATCTCGCCCCTTTGTCCATACCAAAGCGCAGCATCGCGTGCTTTGCGGTCGGTTGGACTCCGAGTTTCTGCATATCGGAAACGTGTCCGGCAACCAAGCGGCTACCATACGAAGAACTCCATGGGGGCGACGCTGCGTAAATGGAAGGATTCCCTCATGCGGTTCATAACCCGGAGTCCTAGCAATTGGCTCCGGCTCCCATCCTCCATCAACACCCACGAGGAAGAAGCAGGAAATGGGGAGAAGATTACGGAGGAGAAGATTTCAAATGCCCAAGCGGTTGGTTGGCTAATTGAGACAACCTCTAGTCGGGGGGATCGACTGGCGGCCGTGAAGTTCATAATCACTTTCGACGATGCCGGGTGCGAGTCTATTCTCCAGAGTCAAGCTGCTTGCCAGCGTCTATTGCGACTGGCACGGGAGTCATTTGAGAGCTGGCAGTTCCAGCCTACCGAACCCAACCGGGAGATGGTCGAGGGTTTCGGACGAGCTCTATCGCGCCTCGTTCTTTTCCGCCCTGATGTTGCTGCTGGTTGGAACATTCAAGCAGATGGGGCAACCGGTCAACAGCGTGGCATTTTTGAAAGTTTCGTATTCGGGCTCGAGATGGCCGCCAGAAGAAACGCCACGAAAGAAACGACCAAGGAAACGGACACGGACTTCTTGGCCCACGTAGCTTTCCTCCATGCGTTGGCAACCACGCAAAATTTGTATTCAAAATCGCGTAGCTGGGAGAAGCTCCTGATATTGATGAGTACGCTCGATATCAGCCTACTTGACAAGCGGGTCACGTCCGCATGTTACAACGCCGCGCACGCCCTTCGGTCGCTCCAGCGATCCCACTCAGAGACCAATGCGATTGAAATATACTCGTCGTTCCTGCAAGAGATCCGTCATATTGCGACGCCAGACCAGCTTCGGGACGAGCTCGCATCACTACTGGTGTACTCGGTGATCGAGTTCATATTCGATGTGCACGGCTCCCCCAACGTCAACCAGGTTTCGTCGGATCATAAATTGGACAAATTCTCGGTAGAATCGTTGCTCGCCCTTCGCGCCATCATCCCCTCCGATTGCTTGCGAACCTCGTCAGGCTATTCGATTCTGGAAAAACATTGGTTTGATCCAAAAACACCCTGGAGGAGCCCGATTCGGGCATGGGACCACTGGAAATTGGAGGATTATTGGCGCGCTTTTGACGGCATGATGGTGAAATTGGGCACATCCTCGCCGGCGATTGAAAAACTCGCGCCAGACTTCGCACTTGCGACAGTTGAATGGCTGGCGCTGTCGCTGCAGCTCACTGCGCCACTGGACGGATTTGAGAAGCATCCTCACGTTGTCTCGTCTGTCATTACGGGGCTGACAGATCATCGCCCTCGAATACAAGCAAGGTGGATGCAGCTGTTCGCTGTCGGTGGAAGGGGGCGACCTTGGAGGATTCCACGCTCCTTCGTCTGGTGGGTGGATGCCGGACTTGGTAGCAAGCTCGCCGAGACGCTCCAACTTCAGACAAGGGGAAGTGTCCGGGAGGTGCTGGAGGCATTTAAAACGACTAATGGTGAGATTCCAAAGGAAGTCCTTGTGTGGTTATGGGATACCTGCGATGGAATTATTGCAGAGTTTCAATCTCCAAAGTTGGAGGGGCAGGGCCCTGGTCCAGAATCCGTCCTCGAATTGTTCGAGTGGCTGTCGAATTCCTTACCGGAGGATCAGCTCATGGATGGTTTAGAAAACCATCGTCAGATAGCGGCCCACATTTCCTCCAGCTTGGCCATGGAAACACCTGAAAGCCGGGCCAGGTGGCTCAAGCTCTTCGTTGTAAACAAGGAACGCTGGTTCAAGCCGCCCTTGAAAACACTATGGAGGGAGGTTGGACTCGGTACCAGGCTCGTTGTCATCTTAAGACAACCCCAGACTTGGGATAAGGGTGCTCGAGTGCTCGATGTCGTCAAAATCGCAATCGAGGATTCCTTCTACTGGTCGAAGAGCCTTGCCCATGTAGGGCTTCCCCTAGCAGCTGCGGAAGCGATCCTGCATATCAACAAGAAGAGGGAGCTGCTGCATCCTGAATGGAGGAACCTTCTCGGAAGAGCTGTCGAAATAATGCTAGAAGCGTGGAACGACACGAAGGATGCCCCTGACATCCAGTGGCCAACACAGGAGATGCTCCCCGTAATCCGCCCTTCCAGTGCTCACATCAAAAGGTTGCTGGAGGCTTCCGACGTTAAAATCGCCGATGTGCTTAGGTTCGTCCAGCTCATCAAGTACCTCCAAGAGCATCTACCGCTCTCCGCCTTCATCGCTTGTAATGCGGACATCGCAGTCAGAAGTGTTTTCGCTAAGCTAAAAAGGCGAGCCGAGGTTATCTATCCTTTACAATCCGCCTATGAGGCTTCCCAGCAGATCATCTGGGACTACGAACCCTATGGACTTTCGGACGCCGCGTCGGTATGCTCTCGGCCATATGTTTTCGATGAACAATTGGTTTTATAGTTTGTGTTTTCGGTCAGGGTTAGTAGGTTTCGAGTAGTGTGACTGAGCTAGGGCAACTTTGCGCTCGTGTTGCTGTGTATCATACTACTAGGTCTACTCTAGTACATCTCTCGCCTCCCCGCAGAAGAAAGGAGGACGGCTAAATCAATGAAGACACTCTACTTGTTCTAACCGTCTGATGCAGGTTTCAAGGGTGTCGACACCCTTGAAAATGCACTCGAGTAGCATTCGGAATTTAAATAGTTGGGGTAGTTTTATTGAGAACACTCCTTCCCATCGGATGTGCGCCGCCATCGCCAAGTTGTCGGTCAGGGACCTTACCTCTACGCTGTCGCCGTCAGGATCACGACCGACGTGTAGGATCTAGACCTTTTCCGTTACTTGTCTTTAGATATGTTCATTAGGTAAACAGCGAAGGAACCTCATACCCGAATATCATGCGGGACGCGCGGCACATGCGACCCAAGTAAAACTGGTGTCCTCGGATTTGCCTTGATCCTCCCAAGTGAGGGTCGTCCACGAAGCGGCGGTCTCATGACCAAGGCACCGTAACGTTGACGGCGGGAGAAGGATGTCTGGAATTACGGATTATGCCCGTTGAATCAAAAAAATTTCTGAATCGACGCGATTTCCCCACCGGTCCTTCGACGTTCGTTATACCCTCCCTGTGTGAACACTTCTCAGGGCCAGGCGGTCAGGGGCGTTAACTGAGACGAAAATATCCCCCCCCCTCCACTCAGCAACGGCACCTTACCACGTCTCTCGGACGTCCTTCAACCACACATATATACATCGTTATGCATTGAATACAACATATCTTGCTCGGCGAGGGAAATTTGCAAAAATCAGCAAAGGTGGTTCTCTCAATGGATACGAGCGACTAGTCACTCCATCCACCTGATCCAAAATGCCCTCTTTGCGTATCTTTTTTTATCCAGCAGTGTCGACCCGCTGAACTTAAGGGCCGACTCAGGCACATCAAGGAAAGATGGTCGTACCCTAGATAACACCATAAAAAGAACACCTTGCAATGACCATTAAGCCAACCAAAAGCGCGTCGAAGACCCCCCCCCCCCGGTGCGGTTCTCTCTGTCTCCCCCTTAGCATCAAACCCAACGCGTATTCTCGGATTTATCTACTATCCAACTCCCTCTTCTCGCTACTCCAGCTGATCCTTAAAAGGCCCCCGTCTCATGCCACAGCCAGAAAATTAATTCCGTATGGTGAGCATCCTTTTCTCCTTGGTGGCAAATTCCAGAGGATAGTTGACCGCGACGCTCGCCATTTTCAGGCATCCCAACAACAACAACACACAGATGGTGATGCGCTCCTCCAACCACGAACCTTTGAACGCCTCATGGGTGACACTGAGCTCTCGTATTACCTCCCCTCGCGTGCAGACGGTGTCAACGATATGTTCGTTCTTCGTTGCAGCTCTCTCGGTCTATGTCACCCTTGTTTGACCATTATTCCCATCCGATCAGGGGCCTGTATCTCGGGTTTCGTGCCCCTCGGCATCTATTCGCTCCAAGACGCGTTCTCGCCACTTGGGCCCTTCTTCTGCTGCGCCATCCACCCATCGCGGCTCACGTGATCCCCCCTCTATCAAACGGTTCCCCGTTTGACACTGATTATTCAAGTGCCAGGTTCTCTTACACCGCACCTACTTCGCCTGCCGATGCCATACGGAAAGCCTCTGCCCTCTTAAAGCTCCAAAAGGACGTCTCGAGGGATGAAATCTTGGATCGTTACCTCAACGGAAGGAGGCTTCTAGGGAATAATCGCCTCTCATACCTCACCCTTACAGAAAACTCTCCGGCAACTGAAAAAGATGACGCCGAGTTTTCCCTTTTTATCAGCGCGGCTCATTTTAGCTCAGACGGTACGGCTTCCCATCGACTCGCAAACGAGGTTTTCACGACGATTGCCGGAACGAAAATGGGATCTGTGTGCACGGCCACGGAGTTGGAAGAATTGGTTCGCAGAGAATGGCAAGCCCGGTGGGGTTCTGGATCCACTGCGGTCGTTCTTCCTCCTCCTGTTGAGGAGAGACTCCCCCCAGTACGAGGGGCGTTCAGAAAGGCGGCCGGAAGAGTCGACTTCCTGAATAGCTCGAGGAAACATATCGTGAGTTCACATACAATCCCTTACCCCAAGCGTTCAAAAAGGATCTCAATGCCTTGCATATCAACAGGGCGGCCATGTTTTGCCTCGAAACGATGGCGCGAATCGCAAGATAACTGTGCAAACCATCACTTTCGATGAGTCTACATCCAGGACGATACTGCGAAAGTGCAAATCTCAAGGGGTCTCGGTCTCCAATACGTTGTTTGCTCTTTGTGCTCTCGCTTGGACCCGCACGCAGCTTGAGCGAGGAGTGGAACTGCGCACAGATTTGCCAATGTACGCCCCTCCCAATGCCTAATTTACCATTCATCAAAAGTACTAACGTTTACCCTTCGATGTCTTCGCTCTAGAATGATGTACACGGCCCTCAACCTGCGTCCATACTTGTTGCCCTCCGACTCTTCGTATTGGATCTCAGCTCTTGGATTTTTCAACATCATTCTCCCCTCATTTCTTCCCTCCACATCTTTCTCGGGTTATAAGCCCCCGTGGAAAGCTCTGCGCTCGACGTTCTGGCACCGAGCCCGTTTCGCAAAAGCTCAAAGTGCTCGAGCCGCTAGACACCCTATGCTTGCCACACGAGTTCGGGAGATGGCCAGACAAAGAAGCGAAACCGCCAAGGCGCTTGCTGTCGAAGATGATGCGAAGGAGTTCGGTCTTCCCATGCCCCCTCCTACACCGTCCTCCTCGCCAACTATCGCAGAGAAATTCACCCCTCCGCCCGCAGCACTCCTCGGCCTGTCCCACCATGGAGATCTCGACGGGATTTATATCCATAAGGACTATCCATCCATTCAATTGCACTCGTTGACAGGGGGAACGCGTATCCGTCCTGGAGGACTGCTGCTGTTTGCACACACCTTTGCTAGTAAGCTGACCCTGACCCTTGAGTACGATGTGAATGGTTTCAAGGACGGCATGGTGGAGGCATGGTGGAAAGACTTGCTGGGAGGCCTCGAGGAGTTCCTGGTCGGCAAACCTGCCGCACGTTTATAATTGGATCTCAAGGGGTCATATTGGGGACACACCGACTAATTCTAAGCTTGCTGCGACACTTGGATTTTGTAACTATTATTTGGCCTCGAGTAGACACAGTCTGTAAGTTTACATTTTACTGTAATTTATTTTGTTATCGGCTCTAGTTCGATTCAGGCCATTCTAGTGCTGAATGTGCTACTCTGGCTCTTCCTAAAGGTGCGGCTGGCCAGGAGCGGTTATGTCGGCCAAGCTATTGGGACCAAAGGTTCAAAGGAAGAGGTTTCGTCGAAGACCGTCTTATTTGCCAACGGCATGTATGGGACCAGAGTCACCATCCACAAAGTTGGGATACCGCAAAAGTACCATCCAGATAGTTAAGCGAAATCGAGGCACGACTTTGAGCTATTCTGATTCTTTACATTACAAAGCGCATTCGGTGGTTACTTGAGATCAGCGATAAACCCCCTGACGGGGAGGAGTGAGACGGTTGAGGATGGTTGAAATGTCATCGCCGACTCGGCCTTAAACGCCGACGCGTTTTTGCCCAGCGCTCGCACGCGACACGACATCCACCAGCCACGACACTCCACACCTCCAACGCCTCACCGCGTCCATCCTTCGTCATACTGCAGGCCAGAGAGGAGCCGACATCACTCTGTCTGCAATTCCCTCAACCTGTACACCAAGCTCTGTTCAAGTTCCAAACCGAAGCTTCCCTCCAAACCGGCGCATTCCAAAACCACGCACCGCCTCGCCTTACGTCCTAAGCGACTACAGGGGACCTCGACAGCCACTCATTTTTTCTCTACACCCGCCGCCATCTTCTTACCCTGACATCCTCCGCTAGTCAACCTCCCCTCGAATCATCCCTCTCCTTTTCCCTGACAGTGTCGGTCCATGTCCGCCAGAAGTCCACAGCAACAGCGCCTCTCACCTCCTAGTCCGACGTTATCAAAGAGGAGCTCCAAGCTTCCCAAAGCTGACCCATCCGACTTCCACGAAATCCCGTCCATGAACGATCTCACAAATGGGTTAGCCAAGGCCGGAGCAGCAAACGGTGGTGTCGCTCGCCGTAGACGAACAAAGAAGAAGACGCTCTCCAACGGCTCTCCACACACTGGAAACGGCATCATCACTCCCTCGGACAGCAGCAGCAATTCCGACCCAGATGACGACTCGAGGTCAAATTTCACGTCAGACAGCGATTCTACTACGTTTGAGGAGTGGACCGGGATTATGAAGCGTGTTGTTGACGAGTGGGAGATCCCAAGAAAGGTGCTCCATAGCTCAATAGGTACGTCGCGTCTCTCTTCAACTACTCTCGAGCTGTCTTGGTGGTACCAGCTCTCCCTGCGAGGTGCACGCTGCGTCTCGCGTCCACGAACGAGCTCCTATTCATGTTGGGCACCGGCGTCCGAGGACAATTCTCACCGGTCTAAACTGCAACACCGGCGCACCAAGCCACTCGCTGTTATCTCTCGCCCTCGCAATCTGACCGCTCACTCGCTCATCTTCTTTTATTAGGTTTCGGCGTGATCTACCTGTACTCTCAACGTCCAGACAACGTCAAGCCGATAGTCTACTCCCTCGCAGCATCCCTCGCCGTCATCGTCCCCACCGATGTGTTGCGGCTTAGGAGTCGGCGCTTCGAGAAGCTTTACGAAAAGGCTGTTGGGTTCCTCATGAGGGAGAGCGAGAGACACACGACCAATGGCGTTATTTGGTATATGGTGCGTATCCGGCTGGGATGCATTTGAGGTGTGTTTACTGACGTTCTGCACACTTCAGGTTGGCGTCATATACGCCCTGGCGGTACTGCCTCGCGACATCGCTGTAATGTCCATCCTCATGTACGTCTATTATCGCACCTTCTTCCCATGGGGCGACAGCTAACGATATTCACATGCTATTTCAGCTTATCATGGTGTGACACCGCCGCGTCTACGTTCGGCCGCCTGTACGGCAAATACACCTGGCCGCTTCCACGCAAGCTTGTTGGCCTTCCACTCGCACCGAGAAAGTCCTTCGCCGGATTCGCGGCAGCCGTACTCACGGGTGCCGTTGTCGCCATTGGATTCTGGGGCTGGGCAGTGCCAGCATGGCAAGGATACTCAGTCGAAGCCGCTGACACATGGGGCGCCGTCAGCTGGAAGTGGGACGAGCAACCTGGTGTTGGTGCCATTAGTGGCGGATGGACCAGCTTGACTCTCGTTGGAGCTGTTACTGGTTTGGTGTCAGGTGTTGCCGAGGCTCTTGGTAAGAAACGCGTACCATTGCTCGTTGTTTGTCACAGCGCACTGACCGGCTTACCCCGTTCATTTACGCGTAGACCTTGGCAAAATCGACGACAACTTGTCCTTGCCCATCATCAGCGGAACCGTACTCTGGGGACTTTCCAAGCTTGCAAGTTTCTTTATGGGCAATGGATTCTAAGCAACAACTAGATGCAAACTCCCTCCAATTCCTCGACTTAACCTCAACCAAAACTGCCTCACGCACGGTCCTTTCTCGATTTCCGGTTCATCCTGAGATCTTTTTTCACGATTGTATCTTTAACGTTTCCCGGCCGGCACGAAATCTACCTTAACGCTCCCACCCTTGTTCCTCCCTGTCCCCTTTTTATCTGAATTTTCGCTTTTTGTCCTCTTTTCCATCCCATTTGCCGTGGTATAGACCTTCAACCCCCACAATGTTGTCTCGCCTTTTTCATATCTCTCTCTCTCTCAGTGATGATTTGCATCTTCTGTTTCCTATACCCTCCCCAAAGATTTCCTTTTTCAAATTTTTCTTCTACTTTACGACCGTCCCTCCAACCTCGAATATTGTCAATACTTTTTGATTGACCGTAATGTCATTATCATGGGCTCTGGTTCGTTTTGACAGCTAAATTAAGGTCACCGAGAACGATTGGAACGGAATGATTCGAAACACGGGGTGGGACGACTACTACCGTACAATATGATAGGACTATACTAGTGACTATCTTTCGAACTCGATACGAATCTCACTCCAACTCAGCGTAACATCGGGATCTCTCGTCAGGGTCTTCATATCGGCCTCCACCAAGGGTTCCAGATGGGCAGGTGGGTACTCCCCACTGGGCACTGTGACGGAACAATTGTCCAAATGCAAGGACAACGGCTGTCGGGTGCCGAGCATAAAATTCTTTAGTACCCCAAGACTGACGAACATCCGGTGTAATCGCAGGAATTTGACATTTGGAAGGTTTTGCTCGGCCGATCGGATTCGGGGCAAGGCGGGGTCGCCGGGTCCATACATTAACGTCAACGTTTCGAGGGAAGGTGAATAGGGAAATGATTCCAGGAAATCTGGGAGATTACGGCCACCCCGTTCGGAGGAAATGTCCAGCGTTAGCTGCCGGAGGGAAGGATGACGCCCGACAAAGTCGGTCAACGCATCTATGTCGACGTCTTCTGAAACACGACATCGGAGGTCGAGAGAATCGAGTTTTGGGGCCTCCATGATCGCGAGAAGTCGTTTGATGTTGCCCAACCTTGATTGGTGAATGTTCATTTTAGACAGGCTGGGGAATGTCGCGACCTCCGGGGGGACCTCGTTCGACGGAGCTTCGTATAGATACCGGGGGAGCCATATGTCGAGCTCTTTAAGAAGTGGAAGGCCCCATAAGAGGGGTCCTAGCGCGTTTTTCAACGTCAAGCCACGGTCTTCGTTCGTAACGTAGATGCAGGCCTTCTCAACCTGCCACTCCGGCCAACCTGATATTCCAACGTCGCTCAAGACGAGCAAGTCCAACTGAGAGAAAAGAGCTCTCTCCTCCTCCCCAAATTGAATTGCAGCTCTTGAGGACCAGCGATTATGGACTTTCAGCACGCTCAGTTGGTAGGCGGTGCTTGGATCGCTCGCGCTTGCCAATCGGGAAAGGAATTCGATCCCGGTCGATGATTGGATGTCAATTTGAATATCCTTGACGCGCTGGAGATACGGTACGATCATGTCGGCAATATCTGAGGGGCAATGGGAAGGCCCAATAGTGACATGGAGATGAAGAGGCAACCCTCCTGAGCGAGCCAACCAGGTGCCAACCCGGCGACGCTGAGCTCTTCCGCCTCTGACATCTATCCAATTCCATAGCGAGGCTGTGGCCAGAGCGGCCGCTCTCCAGTCGGCAGAAACGTGTGACAGAGTGACCGGTGCCGGTAGTCTCGGTCCCGGGAAGATGCGCTGAGTGAGGCACAACCCGTCACGAGGGTTGGAAAGTTGCTTGAAATCCGGCCTTGTATCGTCGACGAGTAGAAAGACGTGCGAGAGAAGCTCGGGCGGGAGCTGGGAAATTGGATGTGGAACGAGCCAGCGATTATGGAGCCGACGGAGCTTTGCGCGGTCCCTGAGAAGGTCAAGCTTTCGGACTTTGATTGTGTCGAGTGTTTGTTCGATCTTGTCGCAGAGTTTGACTGATGATGATATTTCTTCGGATGTTGGACGAGTCCCTGATGGTCCTATTGACTCGGCAAGCTCGATACGTGTTTGATACAGAAACATGGCTGACTGGAGCCTGTCAATAAGCCGAGATTGGAAAGCAAACGGTTCTTTCAATGTCAAACTCCATTAGTAGTTGTATGAAAGTGGAAATGCGATGCTTACGTGCCTGGCTATCGTCTTGTCTAGATAGTTGCGCTTCCAAGGTTACTAATCCCGCTTCCAACGAAGGGAGACGGTTCAGAGCTCCTTGGAGTGCCTCCATAGTAGTCCTTGCTTGCGCTATTGAGGTAGGATCGGCTTCGCGGTCGAATTGGGTTCCCGCTGCCAGGATGTTGTTTAAATCTGTACACGCTTGGGCGATGTTATTGGCCAAGCTTCCAATTTGTAGCAACATCTTTCAAAGCATAAGCGATAAGTACACTGACTTCGTTTCAGAAGTAGGGACCATTGCAAAACTCACCTGATCATGTTGAACTGTCATTTTGTTTGGGGTACGGGGAGGAGAAGAACTTGAAATGACGCTGGAGAGGGAGGTAGATAGTCCCACGGTTGTACCAGGTAGTATCTCATCTTGGGATATCCGCTGTAGATCCATGTAAGAACCGTACTCTGCCGAGCGGGACGGCCGAGGCAGGTCCACTGTGAGGTGCGCGAGAGTCGAGTGCAAGAGAGCAAGGGAATCCGATAATACCTGTGTTGATTCGACAAGGAATCAACAGACAGTAGGACCAGGCAGTATATGTAGTAAAAGAAAAGAAAATAGAAAAGGAGACAATATCTAAATAAGGAAACAACAAACAGAGTCCGGACCGGAATCAAGTCTCGATCCGAATCCGGGCGCACAGCGGGTCGGCGACCTCGGACAGGAGCGGGATCGGGACCGGAACGGGTCCGTTCCTGACAGTCCACCTTGCCTCTCCAACGCTGTGGTTGGATTGAGATGGTCGCTAACGTTTGTGAGTCCTTCGGGCACGTGTTATCCACTGGTCTGGGTCCATACCGTTGAACAAAGGGCGGAGACAAAGATCAATTGCAAGGATCGCGCACATAAAGAAACACCGAGAGCAACGACTACGGTACACTGGGATCTAGTATCATGACTCCGGTGCGGCTACGAACGTTGTTTCACTCCAAGCCAGCAAAATGTCACGATCAGACAATGTTCTGGCGAGAGTCTCCAGATCAGCCTGCACCAGGGACGGGATGGTTTCGAGCGCAGGAGCGTCTGGGTAACTTTCGCTGGGAGCGCCGACGAAACCACCGTCCAAATACACGGTCAAGGGCTGTTGGACGTCGCGTAAAAAACTCTTTAGAGCCCCAAGACTAAAATCCATTTGATTGAATCGGAAGTATTTGATATTTGGAAGGTTTTGCAGAACCGATCGAACTCGCGTCAAGAGGAGGTCGGCGGATCCGTGACTGGCTATCAGAGTCAACATTTCGAGGGAGGGTGCGTAGGGAAACGATTCCATGACTGCGACGAGATTGAGATCATCCTCGCCGCCAGAGGTGTCCAGCGTTAACTGTTGGAGGGCTGTATGTCGTCGAACGAAGTTGGCCATACTGGATATGTCAACGTGCCCGTCGAATGAATGGTAACATTGGAACTCAAGCGAACTGAGTTTTGGTGCCTCCATAATTGCGAGAAGTCTTTCGAAGTTGCGAAAAGTTGTTTGAATCTTCATTCCGGACAGGCTTGGGAATGTCGCGATTGCGGGGGGAACGTCGTTCGATGGAGTCTCGTATTCCAGATCGTACAAGATGCCTACGTTGAGCTCTTTAAGAAGCGGAAGGCCCCACAAGACGGGTCCCAACACCTTGTTCCACGTCATCTGTCTTCCAAGGTCACCCATCAGGTAGATGCAAGCCTTTTTAACCTGCCACTCCGGCCAACCCGATATTCCAACACCGCTCAAGACAAGCAAGTCCAACCGAGAGAACAAGGACCTCGCGTGCTCCCCAAGTCGAAGTACAGCTCCCGAGAATCTCGAACTCCTCTGGGAATAATGGACTTTGAGCACGCGCAGTTGGTAGTCGGTGGTTGGATCGCTCGCGTTTGCCAATCGGGAAAGGAATTCGATCCCGGTCGATGATTGGATGACAGTTTGAATATCTTTGACTCGCTGGAGATACGGTACGATCATATCGGCAATATCTGAGGGGGGATGGGAAGCCTCAATAGTGACATGGAGATGAAGAGGCAACCCTCCTGAGCGAGCCAACCAAGTGCCAACCCGGCGAAGCTCAGCTCCTCCGCCTCTGACGTCTATCCAATTCCATAGCGAGGTTGTGTCCAGAGCAACCGCTCTCCAGTCAGCGGAAACGTGCGACAGAGTTACCGGTGCCGGAAGCATCCCTTTCCGGAAGATGCGCGGAGTGAGGCACAACGAGTCGCGACCGCTGGAACGTTGCTTGAAATCCGGCCTTGCATCGTCGACGAGTAGGAAGACGTGCGAGAGAAGTTCTGGCGGGAGCTCGGAAATTGGATGTGGATTGAGCCAGCGGTTGTGCAACCGGCGGAGCTTCGCGCGGTCCCGTAGAAAGTCGAGCTTTCGGCTTCGAGGGTATCAAGTGCTTGCTGGACCTTGCCGCAGAGCTCGACTGATAACGACAATTCCTCAGGGGTCGGAGGAGTGCTCGATAATTCCACTGGTTTCGCATGCTCGAAGCGAGTTTGGTACGTAAACATGGTGGACTCGAACCTGTCAACGAGATGGGCTCGGGAAGCGAACGATGACTTCAGTGTAGAACCTCGTTAGTGGCGGGTTAAAAGTAGACAGGCAACAGATACGTGCCTGGCTATCGTCCTGTCTCGATAGTTGCGCTTCCAAGGCTCCTAACCCTGCTTCCAAGGAAGGGAGACAGGTCAGAGCTCCTTGAAGCGCCTCGATAGCCCTTCGTCGGATTGCCATTGGGCTAGAATCGGAGTCGCGATCAGATGAGTTTCCCGCTGCCAGAATGTCGTTCAAAGCTGTAGATGCTTGAACGATGCCATTGGCCAAACTTTCGAGTTCTAGCAACATCTTTCAAAAGGTTTGTTTCACAAGGCTTTGCTGCATGGCGTAGATATTGGAGAACCTACCTCCGTGTGTTGATCTGTCACCTTAGTTAGGGCTTAAAGGGGCGAGAATGAGAATCTGGTTGGAAGCGATGGTCGTTTGTGAGTCTTTCGAACCACCATACCACGTGTTCTCGGCGATTAGAAATCGACCGTTAAAGGGCTCAGTGACCGCACGCAATGTGCCGAATCACAACTGGGGTATTCTGGTACATTAACGAGGTCACACCTACATACATACATTCGGTCCATTCCTTGGACCATAAAAAAGAAAAAGAAAAAAGAAAACACGTACGTAGGAGCCATTGCATTTTGTGATACCTTAAAGTCAGAAACCACGGGTGCCCGTGAAACGATGAGCCTCTTCGGGAGGTTCACCTTCCTTAAGTCTGGATGGCAGGCCTTCAATCTGAACGATACGAGGTCGGGAAGACGGACCGGCCGCCTCTCTTTCGTACACGGCCTTCCTTTGGACGGCCTCTTTGGAGGCCTCTGCAGCGAGAGAGACAAAGTCGATTTCAATTCCTTTGCTTTCCGCAATGCTGAGCAATTCCTTCAGCAATGTCAGTCCGCAGTGCGCGTCGTTGGCTGCGTCTGCATCGGCACCATGATCAGCTAAAGCACGATCCTCTAATTCACCTCATCTATGCTCACATTCCAGCTGTTCCTCTGAGAGAGCTCGGGACCAATCACTCTTACGCACATCGTCATCCTTGGCCAGCTCTCTCTTCAGATACATGCGGGCCATCGAACTCAGCCTCAAGCCGTGGCGTTCCCGGCTGTAGCAAAGGCCTTGTTGTTGAAGGCTGGCAAGGTCGACTTGCCTCGCGACGTCGACTAACTCGACGCACCCTTGAGGCGTCACATCAAAGTCGTGCATCAGCTTGCCACAATCGTTGGCAATCCAAAATCCTATCTTGGTAATTTCGGGAGATTCGATGAGCTCCTGCGGGTGAATGGGGGGCGTTAGAATGGTATGCGGAATGGTGGTCAAAAAGCTTACGTACTTTGAGCGCTGTTGGGAAAGCTAGGCAAAAGGTACGGTTAGTGAACGGACTAAAAGAGATAGTGAAGACCCGCCTGTTATCCTTGAGACGTGAACAAGAAGGATGTTATGTTCATCGGAAAGTTGTACCTGCAGGATTGCGATTAGTTGCATGTACTGAGCAACTGTAGTATACGAAGACTTACCATTGCGGTTGTGCCAGCGATATTCGTGTGTTTGTCAAAGGGCCATTCCATATCGAACCCCACCGGCCTGTGTAAAAGAACGAACTTTGTCAGCTGAACCGCTGCGTGCTCGATTACACTTTCACTCTCACCCTTGCAAGCGTTTCACCCACGTGTTTGTATCCTCTTCTGTGACAATATACACTCTTTGAGGTGTGAGTGTTATCTTATCGGCCCCTGGAACCGCGTACGTGACATCGCGGTATGAATATTGGGGTAGGTGCGTGGTCCTGCGATCGCTATTATCTACGACTACATGAGGGGCTGATTTCGTACGTGCTAAGCTACTGTTATTGGGTCGATGAGCCTGTAGGCTGTTGTGTTGAGAGTGAGCTCCTGCAAATGAAGCAGATCTGCCGAGCGTGTCCTTCGCCATTTTGCCTTTCTTGTTGCCTAATGATCAAGGGGGCCGACGAGATAATTTATATCTCGACTGGCACAGCCTTTGCGTATGTGTCGTAAGATCACGCGACGACAAAATTGACACATATGACGGGACTGCGTCCCAGTGTCCAGTAGCGTAAATAGCGCAGATATCGGGATTCCATGAATTCGTCGACGTCCGCAAACAGTCAAATAATCAACCACAACGCCAGGATTCCATTCTGCAAAAGGACTAAGGCCTTGATGACCTTGCCGTCTCAACCTTTTGCCATGGCGCGCCTCCAATGAGCCTCCCGAACGTCAGCATCATTTGTGGCTTTTCCCGCTAGGTCGACCAGGTCAACATTAATTTGCCTCTCCTTGCCAAGTTCAATCAACGCTTTGTACAGCACCAATCCAGCATGTGCGTCGTTGGCCGCATCTAGATCGCATCGTCAAGATACCGTCATTTCGATAACAGAGAAACGCGTATCTACGATAGACTCACACTCCAAATGTTCCTCGGTCAAATCTTCAGACCAATCGCTTATACGGACCTCGTTGGGTTTGGCTAGTTCCTTCTCGAGATATAGACGGATCATTTTAGCAAAATTCATCGTGCCATTGTCAAAGAGTCCAAATTTCTCAAGTTTTGCCTGGTCGACTTTCTTCGCAATGCCATGCAGCTCGATGCACATCTTGGGCGAGATTGCAAGGTCGGCTATTAATTTCCCGCAGTCGTTGGCAATCCAAAATCCAGTCTTGACGATGTTCGGAGACTCGATGAGCTCCTGGGGTGGTACGTTCGTCATCAGGGCCATAGTATTACGGGGTTGCAAGACGGGCTTACTTTCAACTTGGTGGGGAACGCTGCGAGCAGGCGGTCAACTCGAAGTCCTAAAGCATCAAAGAAGACCTTGAACACTCACTTTCCATTCTCGAGATGTGGATAAGTAAGATGGTATGCTCGTCCGAAACCTGGATCTGCGTTGAAATGTCCCCATCAGCCCCGGGGGATGGCCTCGACGAATCAACGCAGGAGTTACCATGGATGTTTTCCCACTAACGTCTGTCACTGCATTGTACGGCCATTCCATGTCGAATCCAATCACCCTGCTAGAAAACGTCAGTTGTTAAAGCTGCACCATCCGGACGGCCCTTCCGTACCCTCGAAGCTTTGGCACCCACTCGTTTGCTTCCTCTTCCGTGACAATGTAAACCCTTTGGGGAGTTCGGGTGATCTTATCAGGACCTTCGACCGCGTACGTGACATCACGGTAAGAATAAAAGGGCAAGGGTTTGGTCAGCCAGTAGCGGTCCACGACGAGCGAGGTCGATTGAGCGCGAGACACAGGTTTCTGCGATCTTGCAGCTTGAAGGTTGTTCCGCTGGTTTCGAGGAGACGCGAATGAGACAGCTTTGCCCAATTGGTCCTTGGGCATGGTCGGCGACACGACTTCCAAGTGTTGAGTTGAGGCTGGTGAACGGCGTTTGTCAAAGCGGAGAATGATGTTTCGAATCAGAGTGTTCAGCATCAGCAGACGCTTAAGGGGTTCGGAAATTATGCTTTGAAGCTTGCGAGTGGATTTTGAACTCATCGCTTGCGCGCTTACGAACGAGGGTCACGAAGGTTGCGACATTTTAGACATGTCTCAATGTTCGGTTGCAGGGAGCAGGCCCCCAAAAGATCTATGTAATTTCAGCACACCGAGCTTCAAGAAAACCGTGACATACAAACTTCGTACAACATCTTGGAAGAACTGAAATGCTCGCAAAACCAGCCCACTAAGATATATCCATCGTTTGAGTTTCGGTGGTGTCGCTCGGCAGGGCATCCAGGCGGCTTTGTAACGCGCGGTCCAAGCATTCCAGCTTCTGGGCCAACTCCAAGGGAAGCTTATTTCGGAATTGAGCATTGCTCTCCGCAACTGTTTCCTACAACGCCCGAAATAAAGTAAGCTCGTGGAAAAGGTTGTTTGATGAAGTGACATACAAGGTGGTCGTCTGGCCAAACCAGGTCCGGGAAGACAAAGTCGTCCGGTAGTGCTTCGCTATACAGGAAGTAATACGGTCCTGCGTTGAGATGCAACCCGGAAGAGTCGTTAAGGACCGTGGCTTCTGGCACCTAAAAGCTTTGAATGAGCGAGTGCTGAAGCTATCATAAAAAGATTATACCTCTTCAATCGATGCATCGCAGGACCTGAACCATTTATCAGATGCTGGATCGCGCAAGTAAGCATACGAGTGTTCTCGGCCGAGCAAGCCGTCGTGAACTAGCACAGCCCTGAGGTCGTACTAACGAAGAATCCATTAGTTCAAACGCGAGAGTCGGAAAAGATGCAACGTACTGCGACGCGGGTTAATTCTGGAACATTAAGCAACCCAGCTGCTTTTGTAAGAAGCTCCTGAGAGCGTTCCTTGCATTCTGAGCAGAAATGTTAGGCGTCGTCCGGTCTACATTTTGGTGTCCTAACTCACGAGAGAGTTGACCGTCTAAACCCTCCAGCGTGGCCTTGAGCTTCTCGGCCATAGACTTCAGCCGTATCGCACGCTGCTCATCGGCGCCAGGCTGGGCGACATGTTCCAAATAATGAATCGTGCGTTTGAGATCCGCCATGGGGTCCTGGCCCTATAGTTCGACAAATTTAACACCTGGGTCCAATAATAGGACCTCTCTTCAACGAACCTCTCGAGCAGTGAAATGTTGTGCCGTCTTCTGCAGCTTCTCTGCTTCTTCGAAGCACTGTTCCATTTCTCGTACCTTTTGGTCGACGAGAACATGGTTTTCCCACAAGTATGGGTCAAGATAGAGTCTAGATGGGTACGAAAGAGGGGTACGTTCTGCGGAAGGACCGTCGTGCCGGGTGACTCGAATGCCAAGGACCGGTGCTCGTCGAACAAAGAACGAAGGTATCGGGCACTTGAGCATGTACCGGAAAATTGCTGCATCCAGCGTATTAGGCTCCGCCAGTGTGGTTGCGCTCATCACGTCCAGCGTTGCAATGTCGTTGATCGAAAGGTCTTGTGGGTAATGGATGGCCGCTTCGCTTGATCCGGTCCGACTGAGCATGAGCCTAATGAAAGGCGTGAACGAGATGATTTTGAATACAAAGTGAAAAAGAAAAGGAGGATATTGGCATACCGAGGGGGAACGTCTGCCTCGGGATCCGGATGCAAGAAGCCTTGCTCGGCGAAAACGGCTTCACACCGACGAGCGATAGCCGAATCGTAAAGCTCTACAAGAACGAACGTCAGGGCACTCTAGCGATACGTGAAATATAAGCACGTGCCTTTGATGTCATCACCAGGCGAATTTGGGTGCAAGATGGGATGTCCAAACAACGAGAGGAATCCAGAATCAAGCGGGAGGGATGCCATCTGAGATTGGTCCAAATGGGAAAAAACCAGTTGAACTAGGTTGACTGCGAGGACTCTCTCAGGGCTCCTGCTCTTTTCAGTCATCCGGCTTCCAAGTACGAACCGTGAGGATAGTCCAGAATCTCCTGGTCATCTGTACGCCACTTTGATAGAGTAATCCGGAGTTGAGGGACGGCAAAAAGTGCTTGAAGCAACAAGGTTGCGGCAACGTGACTAAGATTCCTCGATCGGATGACTGTTGGGCTAATAAAGGCATACTCGTGAGCCCTGCGCGCATTAAGTGGCAGGTTAATCGACATACAATCCGTCCTTCCGAACGTTCTCCTCGTCAGTCAATTCCACATAAACGTCGGCGTTTAGACTAGTTGACAAACTAGCTTCGAGGGCTTGATGTAGTGCGTGGTCCTCTTGCGAAATATGAATTCCGGTATGGCCGCCCATGGGTCTCAGAGGAGTATTATCACCCAGAGGCTTTGGACCGGCTACAGGTACGAGTGCAGTCGATGTGCTTTGCTGAGAGCTTTCTTGAAGAGACATCTCCATCGCCTTCCTTAGGTCTTCATCATCGTCACCCTCCGCTGTTAAATCAACGACGTCGTTTTCCAGAGGAAACCTGCTGGCCTCTGTCCATTGGACACCCTGGTAAGCATGCATGCCTTTGCTTTCGCTTTTCTTTTCCGCAGCATGGACTCACGGGACCTCACCATCATTGGCGGTGCGTTCAAAGCCCCTGAATCTTCCTGAGCAGCAGCAGAGGAGGATGCGTTCTCAAACACTGGTGCTGGGGGGCGATGCCATACCGTGAGGCTGGTATTGGGGTGTGTTGGGGAGGGCGGAGGGACCACTGTCACTGACTTTGGACGCTCAGCGACAGAGGTAGCATGTGTGGCGCGACATACTTACTTTAGGCACAGGAGTTGGTGAAGGATCGCTCCTCAAGGGAGGAGGATCGGAGAAAAGATCTGCAGCGGCTTTCTCAATGTCCCAATTGTTCTGCTTCAGGAGAGCTTTTTCGCGGAGCAAGGGGTCACCGACGAGTGAATGATTGACAGTCGTGTAGATTGACCCTACCAATAAGCGTCTGCTCATCGTGATCAGTTCCCAATGCACGAAGAGTGTCGATGGCCTCTTGTTCTTTGTCGCCCAAGGGTTTCGATACCATTTTGGTCTTTGAGTGTTGGGTGAGACGGGTCGTGCGGTTCAGAGTACAATGACAGGCTTAGGCGCTCCCCACGGCTCAGACACCGTCAGGTCGAAACGCACACCATAGCAATAAAAACTAGGACAGCAATTTCATCGACGCAGCAGTATTACAACAAGCGATTACATTCGATTTCAGTATAATAGTAGGATTGAACGAACTTTTTTGAGACATGAACAGTTTACTGAGATTGACGAGAAGCTGGAGAAAGACCAAATTTAGCATCTTATATATACTGGGTCCCACTTGGGATGGACGGGAGACTCACCTGATCCATAATATACTCCGGAAGTACCAGTATTAGAAAAATAAGCATTAATGGCAGAATAACCGGTGGGCAGATGGGGAGGGTGTGGTTCTTGCAGAGCGGCTTGCATCACCGCTTGCGCTCCAGCAGGATCATAGCCTTGTGGGCCACTGGGTTGCACCACTGGGGCGTACGTGGAAAGCAAGGATGGATCCCCGAACGGATCGTTGTTCTGGTATCCACTCCAGTAACCACCACCCGTTTGAGGGAAGCGTTGGCTGTCGGTTGGCACTGGGGATGGCGAGAAGTGATCCTGGAACGGTGATGCATGTGAAGGGAGAGCTGTCCCAGCGATGCTCTGCGTGTAGGACGATAGCGGCGGTAACGTAACATGAGAAGAAGCATAAGAATACTGGGGTTGGGAAACTGGGGCATGTTGATACGAGGAAGGGGCGGCATGGGAAGATAATTGAGAAGTTGGTGATTGGGCCAAGGATTGGCGGGCACCATCATGAGAGGGCTGTGAGCTCCATCCCTCGTACGTCTGCACAGGGGCATCGTAGGAGGATTGGACCATAGCGGAAGGATCAGAGAAGGAGGGGGAGCTGTAGTTTTGGGTGTTGTGGGTCGGTGACCTTTGCTGATAGTCGGAATTCGCGGAAGACAGCGGCGCAGTGGACCGTTGGATCGGCGGCAGCGAGAACTGGCTGAGCGTCGAGTCGGGATGTGGGGGCCCACCCGGGGACGCTCTGTTGAACACTGCGGACGATACCTGCCCTGAAGGCGATGTCCGCCTTGACGAAGAGTCCACAGGTGTGTGGCGAGGAGCTTCGTTGTCGATGGCCGAGCGCTTTTTACGTTCGGGAGCGTTCTGAAGCAGGGCCAACTCGGCGCGTCGAACGTCGATCTTGACACCGTCCAAGAGGTCCCACGCACGCCGTGCACTGGGCCAAACCACCTAAGCGCATCCCGAGTTAGTCCACATGGTCGGATAATATGAATGGTGGGGACATACGGAGAGCTCCTTCAAGATGGTCATGGTCTTCTGAAGACCGAGGCTAGCTTGAACGTCGACCGGGTTCTCGAGCACTAAAGAGAAATAGTGAGCTCAAGTCTCTCCCGACGACCCAAATTCCACTTACGAGATGTAACGTGCATGATGCTAGCGGTGAAGATGTAGTACGTGAAGATGGCAGGTGCGCGACGAATGCAGAAGGCGTCCGCGAAAGCAGAAGCTAGTCAAAAAAAGGCTATTATTAGCACAGTCAACGAAAACCGAGATCGTAGTACACATACCGATATTGGTGATCTGATTAGCAGCATTCTGACACGTCGCAAACGCTTTCGCCATAATGGCAGCCGCATCCTCGGGCTCTCCAGACGACGAACTCCCGGGGCTCGATGGATTGCGTTCGTGTGGGCGAATGCTAAGAAGAAATAAGCATCAGCGACAACGCCCTTTGGCAGGGCGAAAACGTGAGGCTCACAATGGACGGTTGAGAAGGAGCACGGTGCACCAATACTGCATGTGTAGCGTCAAGACGTTCGGCGAGGTAGGCTTGTTCGGATTCTCGCATCTAAAGGCCTCCGGTAGCTCAATGAGCCACTTATCGAGCTTCTGTTCGATGAGAGCCCGCTCGCGGTACCGAGTCGACGAGGATGGGAGGCGGGTGACGTATAAGTTACGGACTATGCCGCCCAAGAGCTTGGCTACGGTCGGGAAATGTTAGATAACGTCGGAAAACAACCAATCGAGTTAAATAACTCACACAAAGTGATCGACTGCTTGAAGACAGATATGACGCGAGCAGGCTGTGGCTTGTTACTGTGCTTAAGGTGCTCGATTTGCTCGACGCCGGAAGCGAATGTCGGATACTCTGCCCAGAGTTCGTTCTCCTCGTCCTAAGGGAGACGTATTAGTGAACTGAACCCAGAATAAAGGATCGTCTGAATCTTACCGGATCCTCTTCAGGGATGTGAGTATCATAATCATGCTCGTACACACTCAGTGGTCGACCGATGTAAGTCGAGACGTATCTGCACACGAGATGATCAGACCCCTGAAGGGAAATCAAGTGACCACACAGCTCCCTTACCGATCCAGTCGGACAGCACAATGCCAAATACGTGCTCGGGTTTCCTTCTCTTCGTCGGTGAATCTCCGAGCCCCAGAAAGCTGCCATTTCGCAATTGAACGATGAAGGCCAACGTCCTGGGCCTAGAGAGAGATCCCACAGCAATATAATTAGAGATGCCCTGACCGAGGGGGAAAGAGATGTGGCCGAACTCACACTACGGATCGCCACGCCGAGGTATAACCAAGCCTGAGCCATGGTCCCGAGACCAATCTCACGATATCCCATAAGCAGCATGGCTTGGACGTACTCCAGTCGACTGAGACTCGTAAACGTGACTACCGAGTCAAGGTTTAGCTTCAGGATCTCGTTGGATTCAAAGGTCATCCGACTTACCGAGAAGCTCACGCGCGCGATCAAAGTAATCGTCGCCTGCAGTCCACATCTGACCGTCAGGTGGTAACGGTGTGTCATTCGAGTACCGGGCCGCAACCGAAAACATCGCTAGGAGAAGGAAATTAGGTGTCCTGCAATAATGCAACAGAATCAGTCAGCCTTTTTTTACTCGGGACCGAAGAAGGTAAATTGACCTACCGTGAGAGGGCCTGGGCGTAACTAGGGTGAGAGGGATCGTTCCTAAACAACCACCGCAGCAGGTCAACTCGCCGTCACCTCGGAACACCGTCGAAACTACGACGAGACATGAAAACTCCAGTGCAGCACCCGGAATTGCACTCACCGTATCGCGAAGTCGCTAAAGAACTGCTTCCGATGCAATACAGGTAAAACGGGGTGCACGTAATTGAAGTATAATCCAACCAGGTGTTCTTGCTTCAACCGGTCCGGGAGATGAGCGGCGCCGACCTCGTCGATGCGGTCATCATCGCCTGCGCGTCTGAGCTCTGCGTACAGGTACAACGACCCCTCGAGCGGCTTTCGGGGAGCGGGTGGCCAAACGCCAGCAGGGGGGAACTCCCAGATCCCTCCCTTGACTCGGGTACCTTTTGAAGAGGCGGTGGAGGGGACTTGATGACCCATCATCACCGCGTCCTCCGCATCCTCCATGGCCGGCATGAGGAGATGAAGACCAGACGCTTTGCCGTGATACCGCACCTGCTTGTGGTCGTTGATGGACAGTTGACCCACATTATCGGCCAAGTCCGAAGCCTCGCTGTCGGAGTCCTCATCGCCGTACGGTGAGCCGCGGAAGTGCATGAGCGGGGGGGTATTCGAATGAGAACCGGCGTATTCCCCAGCCAGGGACTTGTTGCTCCTCGTCCTGGTGGGGCCGTGATGATGAAAGCTCGAGGTCGACGACGAACTAAGGGCCACGGGGTTCCCGAGTCCGCGAGCGTTGATCAAATTGAGCGGGGGTGAGGAAGGCGTACCGATGCGGCGTCGCTGGTAAGGGTTAACACCGTCGAAAGCGTAATTACTGTGAACAGCGGGCTTTGTCTCGTCGAGATTGAGACCAGTTGAGAAGCCAGAGTGCGGGCTGTCGGTCCCAGTTGATCCAAGACTGGGTGCCGGGCCCGCCGCAGAGGAGACCGAGTCGTTGAACTTGCCGCCGCCGCTCGAGCCGCCGTTTGAATGGAGGCGTTCATGTGGTCTCGAATTGATCAGATTGGTTAGACCGTCTTGCCACTCGTGTGGGGGGCCGCTAAAGCCAAACCGCGATTCGCCCTCTACCGACGACCCGCGAAGACTGCCTCCAGCGGAATCGCGACGCTTGTTGGACATTCCTAGCCCGCCAGAGCGTCCGTAAAGCTCGCGATTTGCAGCAGCTTGCTTCCTCCCGCGAGTGCCAAAGGGAGTCTCGTCAACGCGCTGGATGATCTCACGGGCGAGCGGGTCTTGGGAAATATCATAAACGAGGGAACGAGCGCGGACGTCGTCGGAAGTAATGAGCGTGCCCAGAAGCGCTTCCATTTGATGTAATTTGGACTCGAGAGCATCGATATAGCCTTTTGGGGGACCTCTACAGAGATAAGAGTTTGGTCAGCATTCAAAGCCGTTCTTGGTTGGGCAAGGGACGATGAACGAAGGCATGACGCGCGCAAAAGAAAACCAGGATCGACAGGGAAGCTACGACCCAGCAAACCAAAGCTGTCAAAAGCTGGTCGCGCTAGACCATATCCATCCCGATCATGCCGCTGTGGAGCCCGACTGCGGCTGGCGGTCCGGGGATGGGAAAGAAGGGTGTCCGTGTGCCCCAAGGAGAAATGAGTGAAGTAAATAAAATGTGCAACCCACCGTTTTCGACTTGGTCCGAGAAAGGTACACTCTGGAAATGAACAGAGAGAAGAGAAGAGACGCGTGCCCCACCCACCAACCGACGGTCAATGTCGTCTCCCTGTACTCGAAACCTTGGACACACACGCACCTTGGCCGAGGAGGACACAGTTCCGGCAGGGATCTCCATTGGAGATGGCTTCCGGAGTCCGTTCGCACTTGCACTTGGCTTTGCGGCACCCATCGCAAGCTGAAAGAGAAGAAATGTCAGCTACAAGAAAGCGCGTCGACGGTGAGTGCGGACCTTTGGAGCTCCTCCTTCGAATCAGTCGCTCTCCATTGCTTCGACTGCTGTTGGACCCAGTCGGAGGCAGTGGAATGGAATTGAGTTCCCGGACGTCATCGTTTTCATCGTATTCGTCGCTTGTGTAAGTCATTGCGAAAGGGGTGGTGGTTGGGGGAGAGATGTGGAGGGGGAGGGGAGGGGGAGAGAGAGTGAGGGGCGAGCGAGGACTGCCAGTCGAAATTGAGATTTCGGTGCAGACGACTGAGAGATCGACGGAGAGGGAGGGGGGGAAGTGTTTTGCTAGGAAGGAGACGTCGGGCGCATGGGGCAATAAAAGCGAGACTGGAGGGTCCAAGACGTCGGTAGGATCTCTGGTCTCTGGTTCCTTGACTGGGGGCTGTTCCTCTCCGTCAAAGGCTAGGGTCCCATATGACGGTGTGTCTCCGCCAAACACATCCAAATGCCCTGCAACAAAAAACTCGTCTCGACTCTTGAGTTCAGAAAACGGAGAGTACCGTTGCCGTGGATTCGGTCTAAACCCAACAAAAACAAGCATTGGGTGTGGGCCATGCGTTTGGGGATGACTGCCCTTTTCGTACAGAGAGAACGATGTTAGCGCCTTTCATGTCTCTGAGGCCACACATTTCCATTCCCCTTTCGATTGTAAAACGTGCGGCACCTGGTAATTTCGGAATTGGAAATTCAGGTTCAGGAATTTTAAGCCACACTGCTATTGTCAGCTTTGGGCGAGGCTCTCTGTAAGCGCGTTGAAACACCGACGGCCCGCGAGAGCCTCCCGCTCCGCAGCGAAAAAAAAAAATTCGAAGGACCAATTCACTGCATTACTGGGCGCCTTCTTAGGACCCGCAGCGTCCACGACGTACGTACGGATTACAAACCACGCTACAGCTCTGGATCGACCTGAGCGTGGAGAGGGGGGAATGAAATGGCTTATCGATGCATTCCCGATCGCTTCCAAATGGTACCCGGGAAGAGAGCCATTTCAGCTATAATAGCCCCATGCGATACCTTCCCTCCCATCCCAGAATGAATGGACGAGGGCACATCGATCGCATTCTCTCATTCTCCGAAAGTCAACTTACCCGAACGAAGGTCTTGGGTGCATCCGTCCACTTCATCTTCCACGCGGAGGGTCCCCTCTCGCTCCCGAGGGTGGCTCCGGCTATCGGTCACTCGTCCTTCCCGGCGGCCGAGTCCCGCGAAACCCTTTCCGCAATATTACGACTTTGATCCTACCGACGGCTCCCTAAGCCAATGAATGCCTCGTGTTACGTTTTTTTTTCGGAAATCGTTCGGGGCCTCAAAGGGCCAAGAAACGGATGCACAGGACTGTCAAGGGAGTGGGGGGGAAGACCCACATCAACGAATCCCCCCGGTCTGTTTCACCAGAAACACCTCCACCGCTTACCACATGCTGAGTAGATCTCGCTCATAACGTGGCCCACACGTGCCGGATCGGTGGCCCCGAGCAGTCTATCAGGAGTTGGATCAACACGGTCATTTAACCCTGCTTTTGGTCTCAGACTGGGGACGGCCATTTTCCTTTTTCGCTTGGTCACGACCATGTCAACCCTCTCCGCAATCCTCCGTCACTAGTTCTCCGTTGCCCAGGTTATCAGTAGTACGACGCGGGTCCGAATGCAGTCGCCAACTTCGTCCTATAGTTTGTCTCACTCCCTGGTGGTCGGGCCCACTTATGAATGATGGCTTGGAACGCGGTTGGCCAACAGGCTGCGCAGCCGGATCCACGCGTGGGCGGTATCGTGGGCTTCAACAGTTCTTAATCAGGTCAATCAACCTCGAAAGAAAAATCCCCAAGGATTTTTTTTTTTCGTTTCCACGTTTTCGAGGATTATTGAAAGATAAAACAGGTTCTTGCTCGGGCTTAGCCTCCTGTCTCAGCCCCGGCCTCCACTTCTCTCCGACAAGCCTCATGACTGAGACGTTTAGTGGCTCGGTGTCTTCCTTTCCTAGCAAGGTTTAGCGTCGAGACCGCGGTACTTTTTCAAGACTCATGCCCCTCACTCATCGACTGTCGGCTCCTTAAGCCACCTCAAACATTCCTTGGGTGATGCGAAACAAGGGCAATCGGTTCCAATTACAAGTTCGGTTAAACGCATCGGACTTACTCGGGATAAATCGGCTGGCCGCGCGCTCGGCCTCCTGATCACCAATATTCCTAAGCAATGATTTGATGAGAACTTCGACGTTATCGCGCAGGTTTGTCAGCGGTTCCCGGTTGTGGTGCGGTGCGCGGTGACTTTAAACAAACGCCGTTCTATGCCCCGGTGTCTGATGTCTGACGGCCCTTGCCAGAAAAGAAAAAGAGAAACAGTCAGCACATGTAGAAATAGACTTCCACCTTGCACATGCCCGGGGATACTCAATACTTGTAATTCGTGCCCTTCCGCGGTAGAACCTGACCCTTCACCCTCTTCGAAACCTTTTTGAATTGGTCGTCGGCCGTTGTCCTTGGCCCCCTGCCGAAAGGAACTAGTTGGACGGAAAGCCGCGGGCCTCAGTCGGCGTGTGACCCTATTGGTCTTCATCCCCGGTCTTAATCTTCGGGCACGATTGCCTTAAGAGTACATGTCCCCCGGGACCCTCCTTCCCTTCCCAAATCTCCTGGGAAACGAGCGCTCGAGATCCCGGCTTCGTTCATACCTTTGCAGAGCGACACAACCAACCCGTCGTGCGATATCAGGTTCACATGCGCGCGCGGGACCTACCTAGAGCTCGCAACTTTATTAGAAATGCCAAGACAGGGCATTCAGCTCCGCAGCAAGGGCAGATGACTGCGCCTTGGTCCTGTCCCAATCTAGGAGGGGAGAATATGTCAAAAGGCCATCATTGGTAAAACGCCCAATCAGCTGATGAACCCAATCTGAATTTTGATGGAGATATTTTCGTTATTTTCGTTCTCGTTGTTGATTGGTATCTGGAGACCGGACAGGGGTGCCGCCCCTCCCACTCTCGGAGCCGCAACGATTGCTTCTCTAGCGTATCCCCATGCACCTCCACCTTGCTTAACTCCCAGTCGCCGCCGACCTTGAGATTCAAACGAGGCGAGCTGTACGCTCTTGGTGGGTTCACGTTACCTTCGCACACACTCGTCTCCAGAATACTCCTACCTCCCTACCTACATGGCCACAGACACCCAGTCGTCTGGTACACGCACCATACAACGGAACGCGTGCAGTTTAGGTTTCCTTTTTATTCTCCGACCTCCGATCGACGAGGGAGTTCAGATGTCTGCACGCTTCCATAGACGTAACGGAAGATACGAATTCTAGGCTGCTATATTTGTTGTCCTCGGTCACCGAGACTCCGGGGCACGGCCGGTCCGAAGACGCATTCATCCGAGCCGGGAGTGCCCCCATGCCCCACGAGTCGATCATATACTTGAAACTCGATCGGAGGGGCTTTGCTATTCAGAGCATGGTGGGCCGGGCGGTCCGGGGCTCTCCGCTGAGGGACAACTACACACAATTCAGACTAGGGGACTTTTGCGGGAGTCAAGATGAAAGACCGAGCGGAGATCCGGAGTTCGTTTTCTACTAATGCCCATGGGTCTTGGTCATTTCTGCTCAGAATGTCTTACCATGGGCCTTTGAATTGGTTGGGCGCGTCGACCAGATCTCAGGGATGCCGGAGCCTTTCATGGCTTGGACAACTCGGTCCCATCTGGACAAATACACGCGCTAAAGGATATCTTTATTGTTCAGATTTCTCGGCGAACGGTCCTTCATACGTTACAGATTTGGGAATTCAATTGGGTTCATGGCGATATATTGTCTCTGAAGAACGTTGGAGGGTGCCTGTGCTTGCCACAGCTGAGCCGTCGGAGCCCCGCGAAATGACTTCCATATCGTTTTTTGGAAAGTCTTGGTGGACCAGAAACACATGAATTTCCTTAGATTAGGTATAGGCTAGCAATAAAGTGACTCTTGGACTAGCATAAAACCAGAAAAGGTCGCCCAGTCCCAAGACATTGCTCAAAGATCGAAGGGCCGGGGGATCTTTGCCCTGAGGACAAGACAGATAGGTAAACCGTCTCCTTCGAAAAGGGAAGAACTGAAACAAACATGAGTTCAACGGCATGATGGAGTTTCTTATTACAAATTCATCCCAGTCAGCTGAGGTGAGTGGTTGGCCATGACCGGCAAGTAAACCTATCCAAGGAATTGGGGTACGTTGTCCTGCCGCCCGTTGTCCTAACTGCCACCTTCCTGCATGCATCTGAGCGAGACAAGGGAGTGTAGAGAGAACAGAAGAAAGAAAGGAATGTCTGTCGGAGTCTCCGAAAAGAGAGCACCGCTAAACCGAGGGAAGGTGATTTCCAGATCCACGGTGCCCAAAGTGAAAAATGCGAATCTGGCTCCGCAACAACGTGGTCGGGGATGTACAGCCAAGAGGCTCTTGGGTTGAGAAGCCGAAGGGATGTGCAAAGGTGTAGCATGTACACTAGAATGGTAATAATCTCGTAAAGAGTTGTCCTGCTTCCCCTCAAAAATCAAATGTATGAAAAGGTACCCGCCGGCCGAAGCATTGTCAGCCGAGCAAGTCCCTGAGGCTTGCTCCAAGGAGCCATGGACGTCCAATGCCGCAGCCAACTGCGCCTGTTGGTTGCTCGAGACGCCTGTTCCCGAGTCGAGCGGGGGGTTTCATACACAGGGAAACGTAAAAGCCCAAAGCGCCTACTCCCTACGGTTCGAGAACCAAAGCGAGATTACTACCGAGACCAGACCAAATGCGGTAGGATGATAGATTACAAAAGCCCCCTTCGGTTGCTATATGTAGGTCTCGCCGCAGCCGCACTCGGTACCGACGGGCTTTGAACGTGCATGGATGCCCCCGTTTCACAATACGAACCCAAGACAGGCTGTGATCAAAGATCTCTCTCGTCAACCGCCATGCCCTACATATCAAAAATAGCTTGGTCTGTAGGATCGATCGGTAACGTCATACCTCCCCGGTAGCGATCGGTCCCTGAGAACTTAGCGGTCGGCCACCGTCGGGCTGAGCTCACAGCACATAGCTAAGAGCAGGCCTTGGGTGGCGCCCGCATGGCCTATCCAAGTAGTGACCCAACGTGCTGAGTGAGCATGCGTAGACATCTCCGCATTTCCGAGGGTGCGGCATTTAGTGCTCCATCCGTTCGGCCGGAGATCACTAGCGGGAAGTGCCCTCCTTGGTCCCCCCCGATCACAATCCTCGCCCATCATCCCCCCAGGTGGAACGCCCACCTCCAGCAACGCGTGACCACCGAGTGAAACAAAATACACCATTAAATGTGAAGGTTTATTACGAATTCCGGGGATAGGTTGGGGTTTCGACGTAGCCGTGCAGTGCACATTTTCCGAGTCTGTCGGACGGGCCGTCACTCGTGTTCAGGATTGGATCCCGGCTCCGAACGTTGGGTTGCTCCACTCCGACCCGTGAAGCAAGACCACATGTTTCTCCCCGGCTATGACGCCATAGAGAGTTGCAATCTATCCTCATCTAGCCCATTCGGGTTGAACCGTTGAGAACGACATCATGCAGAGTCAATCCGGGAGAGACCGGGACGGCTTGGCACTCGAGTACCCTCGATCTCCCCCCCATTCCGGCTGCTCTCAAAATCTTTGTGCCTCTCTCGACCGGAAGAGGAGAGAAAGGCAAGAGTGCTCGGAAATGCAAAATGAGCCACCGCATGGGCATCGCAATTGGAGGCTGTGTGTCCAACCGTTGGACAAAAGCTGCGTGGCTTCTCAGATGAGCCACCAAATCTAGGGGCCTTTCAAGCGCCTCTCGACAAGTTATCTCTCGAGGGCCTGGAGTGCCTTGATGTATGCCTTCGGATAACCAATATGACCAAATATGGAGGCCGTGCCAAGGTTAAGCATCACCCTTTTGTAAGCTGCACCATTGGCCAATTCAGAGAAGTCGAGGTCGGGGCTTCGCGAAGATCCGGATGTGACCACGCGTTTCTGCCCGTTGCGCCACTAGAACAAACACGTCTCCCTATCCGTGACTTAGTGCCCTACGACAATCCTTGATCAAGCAACACGTATAGCATCATGACGGTCCCCAGTAAATTTTACGAATATGTAGATCAACACAAGTCGGACTTTATCGACCGTCTCTCAAAGGCTGTTGCGATCCCATCGTCAGTCTCTGTCGTTTTCTCCTTTTCCAGAATCGGAGATTAACTGATAGTCCGACCTGCCAACCAAAAACAGAGTCAGCGGAGACGCATCTTATCGCGAGCATGTCTTTGAAATGTCAAAGTTTGTTGTCCGGGAACTCGAGGCGCTCGGAGTAAAAGTTCGGACCGTCGACCTTGGTAAACAGATCCTCGACGGTCAGGAGATTCAACTGCCCCCCGCTATTCTTGGGTCGATAGGGGATGACCCAAAAAAGAAGACTATTCAGTTGTATGCTCACTACGACGTGCAGCCGGTGAGTACACATACCATGCACTATGATTAGGTGACGGGGAATGGCCAGCCGGTCGCCGTGAGACACGACGACGTCAGACCCCCTTGGAACATTGGCAACTGCGAAGGGAGGGCCTCTGCCTGAACCAAGCTGGTGAAAGTGGAGGATTCTGTGCTGACTGAGTTGTTTCTAGGCGCTTTTGTCTGACGGATGGGACCACGAACCATTCAAGCTCACACACGACGAGAAGACTGGAAGACTGTACGGCCGGGGTTCAAGTGACGACAAAGGTGTGTCTTGCTCCTGTTGTTCCGCCAATAGAGCCTTAGGTCTTCTCTCCATGTTAGGCCCCCTTCTTGGATGGATCAACGTCCTTGAAGCACATGTGAAGTTAGGGCTCGAGCTCCCTGTAAACCTCCGTTTCTGTTTCGAAGGTGAGGAACAAGACAGTGATTCTTTTCACCGGCATATCCCAACGAGGTTACTCCCTGACTGTAGGGATGGAGGAGAGTGGGTCTGAAGGTCTTGATGACTTGATCAAAGCGGAGGTCGGGCCTGGCAAGTTCTTCGAGGGGGTCGACTGCGTCTGTATCAGCGACAACTATTGGCTGAACGATCGAACTGTGCGTTGCTGTGTCCTGCTGCGCAAACGAGACGAGAAAAGTAACAAGTATACATAGCCCTGTTTGACCTACGGCCTCCGGGGCATTTCTTACTACAAAGTCACAATCTCCGGGCCGGCGAAAGACCTGCATTCTGGGGTCTTTGGAAACACGGTGCACGAGGTATGGGCCCTCTCTTTTTAGCTATGCAACCCCAAATATCCCGCTGATTCACCACTGGTAACCCGTTAGCCCATGACCGATCTTGTGCTTCTAATGAGCAAGCTAGTCAAACCAAACGGCGAGATCCTTATCCCCGGACTCGAGCAGCTCGTTGCTCCGTTGACCGACGAGGAAAGGTATGTATTTCTTCCACAAACACCGGTCACTAGAAACCAAGTTTCATCTAATGGCCGCGTTCTTTCTCAGACAGCGATACGAAGTTCTGGACTATAGCATTGCGGTGCGCCGGCTCGCCGAGAGTTCTACCGAATCCACTTGGGCCCTTTAGCTTACCGATCTCTGGGGAACGCACTAGGACGTTGAACAATCAGCTGGAGCCCCAGTAGCGCTGTCTTCGGACAAGTCCGCGGTGCTCATGGGCCGAATGCGTTACCCTTCCCTGTCGCTGCATGGTATCGAGGGTGCTTTCTCAGCGCCCGGCGCGAAGACCGTCATTCCCGCCAAGGTGCGTCGTTTTCGGCCCCGCCCCGCATATCTTACAAAAAATAACGGGCATTCCCCGACAAAAGGTTGCCGGGAAATTCTCCATTCGGCTTGTACCAAACATGACTCCGGACAATGTCGATCCTCTTGTCATCACGTTCTTGCAAGCCGAGTTCGCCAAACTTAATAGCAAGAACAAGCTAGAAGTCGAGAATTTGCACGGTGGAAAACCATGGGTGTATGTGTTTCTTTTCCCCTCCCCTTCTGATGGGACTCGAGCTGACCTGAACTGAATGATAGCGCGGATCCGAACCATTGGAATTATGTCGCTGCTATAAAAGCCACCGAGGTGAGACTCACACTGCTTCCTAAACCTGAATGATAGGGGTGTTAAAATTAAGGACTATCTAGACGGTGTACAAGAAGACGCCAGACTTGACCCGTGAAGGAGGGTCTATCCCCGTCACCCTGACCTTCGCCGAGGCTCTTGGTACGTAACAGTAATTCTGCCCGAGGCCGAGTTTCCATCCCCGCAGCACTCATCGCCTCTCCTTGTAGGTGTAAACGTTCTTCTTCTGCCCATGGGACGTGGTGATGATGGTGCTCAGTAAGTGTACCCTGCCTCAACAGGAGGTCGCCGCGTTGAACCCCCATTGTGTCTCAGCTCGACCAACGAGAAGCTCGACGTTTCCAACTACATCGAAGGGGTAAGTCATTCCATCAGCATTCTACTAATCATCTAACGTGTCCTCATCGCATCCTACAGACCAAGCTGCTCGGTACGTATTTGTGGGAGGTCGCAGCGACAGCTCCAAAGTCGTGAACAACGAAAGAAAGTACATATGTAATGGAACAAGAAAGAGAATTTGAAAACATGAGTTTTTTGGGTAGTTTCAAAGGTTCGACTCCGGTCCGCTCGTAAGACCACTTTTTCAAGACCTCGGGCATCTCCTCCTTTGCACATTATACCCCTCGCTCCAACTCGGGTCCGAATTGTGACCAGAACGGATCTTCTTTCCAGTCCCCGTTGTACTGAACGGCGCGAACCTTCCTCCCAGCTACATTACGCTCATCGCACCGCTCCAAATACCACAGCTCCCTCACGTCCATTCGAACCATGTAGTCGTACAGTAGGTGAAAGTTCAAGCCCACAGCTGCGGGGCCGTGTGAGTCATCTGATAGACAGAGGCGGCCTCCCTTTGAAATAATCAGCTGGGGAGGGGTGTCAGCCGGTCGGATCCACGCTACCAAAGTGGGAAATGTGGTGGTACCTTTAAGACGTCCTCTCCTGGATAGGCATCCTTCCATCCTTTGCGGAACGCCGCTGCGTTCAATTCGAAGCAAGCTCCATATCCAATCGCAAAGTCGATATTTCTCTCCACTTTGGCCCAAATCCCGTGGTACTTTGGGTTGTTGAGTCGCATAAGAGGGACGTACAACCGGCAGAGGTCGAAATGCCCAATCACTTCAGGTCGGAAACGTTCCATGAAAGTGAACTGAGAGTCGAAGTAAGATGAAAGGTAAGCGGTGTACGGCGGCTCTTCTTCGTCCAGGTCCATGCCGTCTGCCGAGCCTGCCGAGAAGCTGGATAAGCATTGCTGCCATGTGTCCCGGTCAAAGTCGATTGGCAACTCGTTGACGTGGTGAACGCTCCCTACTAAGTACTCGACGCTGTCTCCGTGCTTATCGAGTAAAGAGTGGAGAGCGCTGTAGTCGAGGTCCGTGATGAAATCGGTTTCCGCGCCGACGAGTAAGGTTATTTTGTCCGCATAGGCTTCTTTGAGACGATTGGCTTCCGCGACGTAAGCATCGAACTGCTTGCTGAGGTTCTCTACTCCAAAGTTATACTGCAAGTCGTATAGCGTTAGTGAGATGGTTTCTCGAACTGGAGAGGGTACCTGTGGTGGCGTGGAGGCATACCTCTTCCGGATAAAGGTCCCGCTCGCGGTAACGAGGGACGTGCTCTGACAGACCATAGACCTTGAAACCTTTCTTGATAGCTTCGAGTACGACTTCTTCGAGTGCTCCAGCTGCATGCTGGCAGAATGAGCCTGAGTGCGAGTGATGACTGTGCATAGGACAGGACGGTACGGTCGAAACAATCCGATCTTGCCGGCACCGGCCCGCTCGTTCAAGGGCAGCTGGTCCTCCCAAGAAGACCCTCACTGCTTAGAAAACCCAGATTTTCCCGCGAATCACAAGATACGTATATATGACCGAAATAGCTAATAGGAGGTTAAACCATCATCACCCAAAGGGGAAAACCTGCATTCTCGATTAAGAAGGAGGGGGAGCTCGAACGCTCTTGACAAATTCTCCAATATTCTCCAGATCACTGACAGTCCTCCCATGCCCCTGCTTTCGGACTCTTCCGACAAATCCAGCTCTAGGAGGTCCTGCCGCAGGAGTCGGGCCTGCGTCGACCGAGGATGGCGGATTAGGAGTGGCAGTCTCAGCAGGTGGTCCTCGGGGAGCTCGAATGATCGTTGCTTCGCCTGTGGCTGGAACAGGACTCTCTGGTTTCGAATCGCTCTCGGACGGTGCTCCAAAGATCCTCTCTCTCGCGGCTTGGTACGAAGCTTCTCTCTCCTGGAGCGACTTTGATGGGGCCGCAGATGGGGTTGCGGAGGGAGATGGAGTCGAACCGGTCGGTCTCTTCAAAATCATCCTTGGAGTGTTTCCAGCAGCTCCTGATATCTGGGTCTGACTCATTGAAGTGCTACTTGATCCCAATACAACCTCTGGAGGAGGAGCTCGAGAGTTTCTGTTGTCAAGGGCGAAGCGCGTGGCGTGAGATGGGCGTTGCCATGAACGACTCGGAAGGGTAACAGGGGAGCCTATGAGGAGTTGATACGTACGCATCCTCCCACAGCTTGCGTTGAGAGTCAGCAGCCACTCCTCGAGAGTAAGTGTCGTTGTCATCAGCCTCCCAGTCGTCGGGTACTGGATCTTTGGATGCAGCTGGGCGAGGCTGACCGAAACAACAGGTTAGCTTTGAGAGCCCATCCGATGGATAACGTCGACGAACCGCTGCCTGAGCATCCCATTCATCTCCTCCAGAGGAGGATGGGTTCCACTGGGACATTGGAGGCGAAAGAGGTGAAAGTGTGTGGCTTGATGAGCGGAAAGTTGGGTCGTAGACGCTCGTCAAAGGCAGACGGAAGGACTCTGAAAGCCGCTTATCTCCGTGAAATAGGGGTTTGCTTATGCACTCAAATTTTATACCAGACTTGAGACGCGATTCTCAATACTCACCCAACTGTATAGCAAGAACCTACGCTCTAGACTTGGATTTTGACGCTTTCGAAACGTTTATGGGCACAAACAAGCTGCACACGGAATCTCGATAACAAACTAGCATGCCCGATCCATTGTTCAAGAAGGTTTCAGGCCACAAGCGGAAAAGAGTATCTCAACCCACTGTGTCAAATCCTAATCCTCGCAGAGTATCACGGAAAAATGCAAACAATACACCATTGGGCTCTCGGAAACGTCGCAACTCGGATGAAGATATTGACGAACGCGACGAAGTCGTAGGCGCGTTCGACAATGTAGACTTGGAGGGACCCTTGCCCGACGTGAATGAGAGCGGAGATGAATACGATGATGAAACGCCAGCTCAGAAGCGTCTACGGTTGGCAAAGCTCTACCTGAGCAACGTGAAGAAGAGCGTGGCTGGAGGAGGCGGCGGGGAAGGGGAGGACGACGATGGAGAGGTCGTTGGATGGGACGCGGAGGACTTGGATAGAGAAATCTTGGAGTCAAGATTGCAGAAGGATGTCCTGGAGCACTCCGGGAAAGTGCACGTCTACGTTGCAGACTCGGTACGAGCGTTTCTCCCCTCTCCACCCCTGACCGCGTTCCCTGACTTGGAGCGTTCACTCTGTAGGTCGGATCCAACGTAGCAAACTCACCCTCTACTCGTTTACGAGGTCACAAAATGCCCGTGACAGCTGCTGTCATATCAGAAGATGGACGTATATTGTTCTCAGCCAGCAAGGACGGGAGCATAGTTAAGTGGGACCTCATTACGGGGAAACGGGTCTACGCGCTCTTTAAGAAAAAGCGCCCACCGCCAGATGCGAAGGGAAAAGGAAAGGAGCCCGTGGTAGTTGAAGGTCATACGGACGAAGTCCTCGCTTTGGCCATGAGCTCGGATGGGCGGTACTTGGCTAGTGGCGGAAAGGATCGGAAAGTTGTGATATGGGATGCTCGGGAGTTCAAGTGGATGAAGAGTTTTGGGGGACACAAGGATCTCGTTTCGGTGCGTCCTCCAGCCTCGCCCTATTCCAAGTCCTTGTTAACTCTCGACGCGAGTAGGCTTTGGTTTTCCGCAAGGGTACTCATCAGTTGTTCAGCGCATCCTACGACCGCACAGTCAAGATATTCGACCTCTCTCCTCAAGTCATGGGATACATCGAGACCCTTTTTGGACACCAGGACGTCATCACCTCTGTCGACTCTCTGCGATCAGAAACGGCTCTCACTTGCGGGGCTAGGGACAAGTCAGTCAGATTCTGGAAGGTCGTGGAGGAGAACCAGCTGGTGTTTCGTGGAGGTGGTAGAAGCGCCTTGCGGGATGTACTGGAAGGTATCCCCGTAGATGACGAAGAGGCGGAGAAGAGACGAGAAAAGGAGAAGGCCAAGAAAGGGACGAATGACTACCACGAGGGCAGCATTGACTGTGTCGCTTTCATTGACGAGGCAACTTTCTTGAGTGGCGGAGACAGCGGGTGGGTTGTCTCTTCATGCGTCTTCAATATGCGGTCTAAACGCGCACCATGCTTAACAGAGCTATACGGTTATGGTCCAACAACAAGAAAAAAGCAGTCTACACTCACGGCCTCGCACACGGCCTACACGAGACACACTCCGAGACGGAAGGGATCGTCAGGTCACCACGGTGGATCACCGCGCTCGCTGTCCTACGGTACTCGAACGTCTTCGCGTCGGGCTCATGGGAGGGCATAATTCGACTCTGGAAGCTCAACGGCCAAAACCGTTCCTTCTCGCCCCTGGCAACCATCCCTGCACCTGGGGTCATTAATTCCCTGCAGATGATTTCACCTCGCGTTGGAGCTTTGGACGAGGCCCGCTGGGTATCCCAGCCTCCAGCCCCGGCACCGGAAGATGAGGAGCAAGATTCGGACTCGGACTCGGACTCGGACAACTCATCTTCCGCTTCGCGTATAGATGCGGCATCCATGAAGGTTCTCAAGGGAAAATCGCGGCGGCATTGTGTCATAGTGGCTGGAATCGGCCAAGAGCCTAGGTTCGGTAGATGGCTTAGGATAGCAGGAGGAGGAACAGGGAGTCGGAATGGAGTGCTGGTAGTGGCAATACCGTATGACGAGGGTACTCCTTGAGGAGGACCCTTTGAAATTAATTTCTGCCGTCAAGTGAGATCTAATGTGTGGATATGGGTCGGTCGGAGCCTCAGTACAAGTGTTTTACCCAACCATCAACGCTATGGTACATGCTATTCGAATCCAGAAACTCTTTGGACTTTCTTGAGCTGGGTATTATCTGACAAGCTGTTGAAGAGATCATAGCAGATGCACCGTCCGCCCTCGGGATAGTTCAAGGCGTCAAGACGAGCTACAACAAAGGTGCTTAGCTTTTATACACATCGCTTCCCCGGTGAGAGAAATCTCACGTTATGGATCCTTCGAAGCCTTTTACATTGCACTCGCGAGCGTCGACCCCATAAGTAGGAGGTCAATAGGAGTAACGCCAACACATGTGAGCTATATTTTGTGGGTGATACCAGACTCCACTACATGGTTGCGAATTCTAAGAGCGAAGGATCAATTGTGAGTAGAATGGTTTTGGTTGTCCTTTTCGTGGGCTATTTGTCGCACTTTGATCAGTCCTGGGAAGCACCCGGAATGTGTACGTCAGTTCAGAGTGAAACTCAAGCCAACTCTTCGCACCCTTTGCTTCAGCGCTTTCCCATCCCCTTCCCAGATTCTCCCCCAGGTTTAAGGGCAAATAATCCAAATAGCCCGTTCCAAGCCAGCCGAACTCTGGAGCCGAGCTTCGCTAGCAACATGAACCAGTTCCAAGCCTCGGCGAATCAGGGCGGACCGTTCTCTCCCTCGGCAAATAACCTTCCTCTTCAACATGCAACCTACATAGCTACCCAGAGTTCCAGTACAGATAGTAGTGACGGTAGTCCCAAAGAACATGCCGCCGACTCCAAGAGTGGATTGACCCGGCTCGGGGATTTCTGGAAACGTTACGATCGGCTCGCCGATAGCCATGATCGAAAGATGTCTCAGAATCTCAATGGAAACTTAGACGTACTCCTTATCTTTGTGAGCACGGTTTTTATTCTCTAACCGAGGATGTTATCGTTCATTGGCGCCAACTGCAGCAACTTCGGTGCCCCTATCCCTGGATAGGCCGCATTATTTTCGGCGATTAACACCGCATTCATTGGGCTTACCATGTCAAGTCTCTCCCCCGATCCTCTAAACAGGACTAACAAGCTCTTAGAACTCCTCGTCTTGCACGCTAACAACAACACTTTAACTGCTTCCGATCTCTCTCCTCCATTCTCTCCCGGAATGCCTTCAATTGTTACCAATTGTTTCCTCTATGCCAGCCTATGCTGCAGCCTACTCGCAGCCATGGGCGCAATGCTAGGCAAGGAGTGGCTACAAAGCTTCGACCGAAGTGGTCAGACAGGCCCCACAGAAGAGCAAGGGCGATTTCGCCAGAGCAAGTTCAATGGGGTCCAGCAGTGGCATCTCGAGACAATCATTCTATTCCTTCCTAACCTCCTTCTGTTTTCTGTGACGCTTTTCTTCACAGGTCTTGCTATCTACCTCTTTTCGATTGAAAAGGCCGTTTCGGTAATTGTAATTGCATTTGAGGGCTTCGCGGTGGTGCTGTGGTCGTCAACGACCATCGCAGGGGCATTACAACCGCTGTGCCCTTACCAGACGGCGGCGTCTCGGGCCCTGCGACGTCTCCTTCATTTCGCTAAAGCGGGTTGGAAATATGTCCGCCGCGTTGACTTTCATAGATTTGGCGTAGTCGTATCCCGAATTCCGCGCGGAATCATCCTAAAACTCCGAGAGTACCAACGGCGCCGGACATCCGAAGCCCAAAACCCTGCTTCCGTCATTCCGCCAAAGGGAAAACCAACAAGTCTCCATCTCTTGGACAAGTATCGCCGGCATGAAGATCATGACCAACACCGTACTAGTGCTCAAGCTGCTTGTTGGCTCCTTGAGGCAGCGTCCAATCGGGAGGATCAACTGGCTGCGGTGGACTTCATGCGGACGTTGGACCTAGCTGGATGCAGTTCCATGGTTCAGGATTTCGAACGCTGGCGTCATTTTTTACTGCGCACTCAAGTGGCGTTCGATTTATGGCAATATCAACCTACCGAAAAGCATAGAGAAGAGGCGGAAATTTATGGAAGGGCGGTGTGTCATATCCTTCTGCAGTGCCCAGAAACGGACGGGAAATGGAGGCTGATTAATGATATGAAGTATCGAAGGATAGGAAGCTTAGGCAGGAACTTCTTGGAAGGGTTTAAAAGTGCCTCCGGATACTTGACTGCAGACGATGCAGACGAATTCGCTATGCAGGTGGCACTTCTCCACGCTTTGGCCGTCACCGACAATAAACCAATTGACGCGTACCGGTGGTCAAAACTCAGAAAATTGGTCACTGAACTGTATCCCGACTCCGATATCCTTACAAGCCTCTCTGCTGTCCTGATGTACAAAGGATTTGGGGGATTTTGTGTCAAGTCCGAACCGATCCACGAGGACTTCGACAAGATTGAATGGAAAAGTCGGGCTCGTGATGCTTACAAGAGGTAAATTAGCTACACTTCCGATATTTGGTGAAGGAAATACTGACCGTTTTCACTTTAAGAGAGCAATTTGGCAAGAATCTCGTCCTCGCGCTGGCTAGCACCGTGCACGCTATCAAGCCAGTCGCAGGATCGCAATGGAGACCGGAGATGGTTGAAATATGTACCATCTACATAAGGATGGCAACAAGTCTGACCGAGAGCGCCGGGACCGGATCATCATATGTGGAGTGGCTCGGGAAGTCTGTGGCCGAACTAATGGTACAGGTCGATCAGTCAAAGGTTTGGGATCCTCTCGATGCACACTGGGCCGAATTCTCGGTGGAGGCTGTGCTTACTCTGCAAGCATTGAATTCCAAAAACCTTCAGCAATTGATCGACTCGTCCCCTGCACCCATTCTCCCGGGATTGTGGCGTGCTTTCGATATAATCATCATAGCACTCAAATCAACAAATGGACCAATTCAAGGGCTTGGGCCAAACTTCATTCTAGACGCGCTTGACTGGCTTTCAAACTCATTATCTGACGATGATCCAATGTCCGGGTTGGAAGGTGATCACGTCGTACTTCGTTATATCGCTTCAGGGCTGTCGGATAAAGCCCCTCGACGGCGGCAGAGGTGGCTTCAGTTATTCCTCCACAACAGACGAAGATGGTATGAGCAAGCTTCTAAGCTTCTGTGCCGTCGGTGGCTGGATGCTGGACTCGGTGGCCACCTCCTTGAGGTTTTCGAGCGACCGATGACCTGGGGTAAATCGGAGACGGGGATAGTGGATATCCTTGAAAGTACTCTTCGAGGTCCAAGCAATTTCGGGTTGTATCTTTTGGGCTCCGCTCCCTTCATTACCGCGTGTGCAGGCGTTATAGAATATCTTGATGAGATGCGGGAATCGTCCTCTAACAACCGGAGAGCGCTACTCCGGAGGGTCCTAGAGATATTGCTTGTGCTATGGAGATGTACCTCAGACGTGCCCGGACTTGGAGTCAATTTGGCACCGGAGACAATGGTACCTGCACTTCGCGGGGCAGCAGGTCTTCTAAACTGGGAGCTAACCCACCAAGAGGCGAGACAAAAACCTCGATATGCCGATGAACTCTGTAATTTCATCATGGTCCTTAAACGAAATCTTCTAGTATCTACGTTGATCTCCCGTAATGTGGACGTAGCTGTTAACAACTTGCAAGGCCAATTGCCCACGCAACTTCGAGCGAGATGGAAGTACCACTTATACGAAGTGTCTAAAGCTCCCACATTGTGTTCACGGCCGTCTTACTTGGAAAATGGAATCATGTAATGAATTACTTCTTCTAGCGCAATACTACATACACAAAGGACATTTTAGAGCGTTGACGGCGTATAATAATTGTACCAAGCTACCACTCAGGACAGCTCTAGTCCCCTCCTCTGTTTCGTGTTCTCCAGTTGTTCTGCTTTCGTTGAAATAGTGCGACTAGTTTGAATAATTCTCTTTCTGTAACCGTTGAATATCGTACGTTATCTGTGAGACATAACAACGGGAGGAACGGACGGAGTGGGTTTATTATAATAAGAGGAGGGAGAATTCGAAGCCCGCATTTATGGACTTTCCGTGATAACCCTATTTCCGAATAGCTTGTTCTTTGGGTATAGCTAAACCGTAGCACATCCTGTCTGCTTGCTAAGTGAGGCTCCTTGGATGAGTTCACCGGCTCACTCCGCGTGTCGATGTTGCGTAAAAGAATTTTCAAGGCCTGATTGTCTCATGTCACCTCACCTGGCAAAGGCTCGCGAAGGTACCCGAATGTCGGCACCTCTGTAATCTCAGCTTCCGAAATGAGTGCTGTCGTTGGACCCTTTTATTACCTGAGCAACTGGACAAGGACGACCGAGTCCGAGCAAGCAATTTGTCCCGAGGTTTGGGCGAGTCACATCTCGAATTCGAGCGATGCGACTAGCATACAAATGGTACCCGAGTCTCCGGACCAGCAGTAAAGCACCAATCAAATCCGCGCCCGCGACGGTTTAACGTTGCTCAAAAGACTTGCGACATAATGAGGACTAAAGCATCTCAATCGACTTTAAGTTTCCCGGCAGTGGCCAAATTGCCGCTAGCGTCTCTGGTAATCTGACTTCCCAGATACTGTCTCATGGACCTGCAGAATGGTAAGAGGAAATTTACGGAAGAAATGAGAGGTCTTGTGCAGGAGAACGCCGGGCTTATGTAACCCCCTTTTTCTTGCCGTGGGTCCACGCAGTACTCTCCGAAGGGGTGTAGACACCTATGTAATGAGCACAGTTAAAGGGTACCGACGACATCGCCCACACATGACAACAACTGAGGCTTGGTCCGGCGGCGTTGTTTTGGGCGCTAATTGGAGGCTTCCAAGCCACGACAGAACCGTACACGTCCAGCTCCCTCATCCTCTCACAACTTCAACCACAACCGTTCCTCGATGGCGCAGCAAACTGGACCAGTTGGCAGTAATCCTCAAACCCGAAATAATTATACACCTAACCTCCGTCAGAAATTTGGCGAAATAGGTCGATTTTGGGACCGCTATGACGAGCTAGCCGACGACCATGACCAACGGTTGATTAAGAATTTGAACGACAACCTCGATGTCCTACTTATATTCGTACGTTGCGTCTTTTTCTCTCTTAGGAGCGACAAGCGCTCATGATCACGCATCGTCTTCACGGCGGTCCCTCCTCCCCTCCCGGAGCTCAGGCGGCATTGTTCTCTGCCGTCAACGCCAGCATTATTCAGATGGCATCACCTTCACTCTCACCAGACCCCTCGGCAGAGACAAATTATCTTCTGCGTTTGCTAGTCACAAAGTTCGACAATAGCACGTTCGCCTCAGCGCCACAACCACCTTCCCAGAGCAAGGATCCATTATCCGTCGGAGTTAACTGTCTCCTTTATTCTAGTCTGTGCTGCAGCATTCTGGCTTCTGTTGGAGCCATTTTAGCAAAGGAGTGGCTCCAAAACTTCGAAAGGAGCGGCCAAGTTGGTCCTCTCCAGGATCAGGCACTTCTCCGCCAGCGCAAGTTCAATGGGGCACGGAAGTGGAAGCTCGAACCCATGGTCCGCTCCCTTCCCACCCTACTTCTGATTTCCGTTGTTCTCTTTTTCGCCGGACTGACCGGATTCCTCTTCCCAGTCGATCATTTCTCTGCAGGGTTTGTTATGGCATTTGCAATTTTGGGAGGCGTATTTTACTTCCTGACGACGTGCGCGGCTATTATTTGGTCCGCCTGTCCGTACCAGACCTCAGTTTCCAAAGGGGTCAAATACACAATTCAAAGCATCGCACTACCAGCCGTCGAACGGTTGAGGTCGTGGTTGGCGAGTCGTTTCGCCTCCAAAGAGTCCTCAACCGAGTTGACGAAGCTGGCAGTGCCTCTTGGAACGAGCCACGATACCGAAGTTCTCCATGCCCAAGCAGCTTGCTGGCTGCTTGAAACGACCTCGAGCTTCGAGGACCAGCAGATGATAATCCAGAACCTTATCAGTCTGACTCCCGGTGCTTTTACATTCCTGATTGACAACTCCGAGGTATTCCATCGCTTACTAGCCCTTGCCGTCAATACTATTAGGACGTGGCAGAATCAGCCCAGCAGCCAGGCAATCCTTCCCGCCCAGCATTTCAGCACCGCCCTCTTACACATGTGTGTAGGATCACCGAAGGAGTCGACAGTATGGGGTATAGTAAAAGAACATTTGTCGGCCCACATACGGACCAAGGCGGGGGAACAGCGCCCGGAGTCGGGCGAGCGCCTTTTTGGGTGCTTGGAGCACTGTCTCTCCGAACCAGTGACGACGTTCCCAGCGAACCCCGCTTCCATATTCCCATTGGACGACTACTCTATGAAAGTGGTCATGTTGTCCATTGTTGCTTTGGGAGATATACCATTCTGGAAGCTTGACCGAGAGCACGCCTGGTCCGCATTGTGGCACGTGTTTGGGGAGAAGTACGATGACACCATCCTGGCGTTGGTAGCCCTGACAATTTCAAGAGGATTTTCGAGGTCCAATTTTCAGTCGGAACAGATGCTAATTCTTGTTCGAAGCGCCTGCTCTGGGTGAGTTCTCGCGTTGTGTTAGCGGGGATTGTTAGCTCACGCTGATTCACCTCAAACAGCAAAGATATCATTGCTATCCTGATTGAAGGAATTCGTTGCGGTCCCGTTGCAATTTCAAGCGATCAGCGCCCTTCGTACATTTACGTCATCCCTATTTTCACTGAAATTCTAAAGCGCCTAGGGGAGCTACATCCAAAGGAGGCGCTCACTGAGCTCCAATCCGCAACATTGTTGCTCGATGTATCACGCCTCATTCTAGCTGTGCATCACGCTCACGACACCGCGATTTCTCGAGGTGCTTCAAAGGCCTTAGGAGAGTTTATGGCTGGGGCTCTGGACCTTCTTCGGATATGTAAACCCCCAGTCAAGCCAGGCGACTTCACGTCTACCCTCTTCGACGCAGCACTCGTTGCATTGATTAGAAACAGCAAATCCTCCACTTCGTCATCAGAAATGCAGACGCTCGATTGGCTCAACCTTTGCTTGACGGAGAACGATTTCGTAGCGGACCGCACCATTTCGTATCTGATGTGGGGGCTCAAGACAAGCGAATCGAGGGAGGAGACGCTTCAACTGATTTACACCTATATTTCAAAATGGTTTTCCCGCGTTAAAGTTGAAGGCAAGGAAACCATTTTGATATCCGAAATTGAACAACCCAGGTATCAGCAGTGGATATCGGAGGGTCTAATCCCGGAATTATTGAAGGCTCTGCCAACTGGAACAACAACGGGGACGATGAATTTAACGGTACCATTGACCTTGAGGCACGTTGTAAAACGCGCAATGGCAAGTTCATGGGAAGTTCAAGGATCCGACGAGATTATGAACGCCGGACTCAACGTCGTCAATTCCGTAAATACCGAGACGCGGACGGTTGGGCAAGCATATTCATTCTTGATATTCGAAGTGCTCCTATCCATCTGGGGAACAATTCCTGAGGATAAAAGGGTCAAGCAGATGTCAGAGAGGATGGATCTAGCTACGATGCGTATGCTTATGGAAACCGAGGCACTACTCGGCACTCAGGCAAACGGAGCGACGCCGCGTCAGGCAAACGGAGCGACGCCGACTCAGGCAAACGGAGCGACGCCGACTCAGGCAAACGGAACGACGCCGACCCAGGAAAACAAAACGCCGCTGACTCAGGCAATGGGACCCACAATCGGAATCATGGTTTCTTCCGAGTCTTTTAATTTGTCTCCCGGGGAGCTCCGGGAATTCCTCGAGAAGTTGAGGGGCAAGAAGGCTGACGCGGCAGCCTCTTCTTCAAAGCCTACAGCACAAGCCTAACGTGGGCAGCATTCGCGCAGCTTTGCAGGGGAGAGGCCAGATCTCCCTGGAAATACATTCAAGGAAAAGGAGTATAGTGTAACCGTACAGCATGATTGTTCTTAGTTAGATGAAAGTCCAATGATCCACTTGTAATGCCATTGCCACGAGTCGGGTTCTTCTCTCACCAGCCTGATCAACCTATCTTTTGAAAAGGGAAGAGTCTTCTCGGTATCCGCTTCTAATGTCGTCACAACATAGCCTCTGTACAAGATATTAGCTGCTGGACAAGATAATATGAGCAACAAGGCCGTCAGCTTACATGACCGTTTTTCGAGCGAGTGGCTTTTCCGAACGCAAACGAAGGCATATCTCGTCCAAAGTTAGCTCAGGGCGCTCGTACCAGAGCCTATACGCGCGGTAGCGGTAATACTCGACTCCAGAGGGACATGGCGGTGCTACTGGCTTGGTATCTACGCTTGTCGCGGACGCAGTGGTGGATTGAGGTTCGGCAACCGCCGTGGCAGCGAGTACGAGCTCAGCGTAAGCATCTTCGGCATCCTTCCCCCGGTCGCTTTCGGCTAAATCCTTCGGCTCTGTAGTTGTGGTTTCCGGTCCGTCTAGTCGGTTTAGGCGAAGGGTAGACAAGTCGATTTCCGCGGCTTCCGCTTTGGCGAGCAGTTTCTTGTATATCACCAAGCCACAGTGAGCATCGTTGGCGGCATCTATTTGAAAGGTCATCATTATTAAGCGCTCACGAAAGCCGCATGCGAGCATGCTCGAAAGACTTACATTCCAGCTGGAGCTCGTCCAGTGGCTTCTCCCAATTGCTAGTCCTTTCTGCGCCTTTTGGCAAAACACGTCCAAGGTACATGCTCACCATGTTTGCCAAGGTGGTCCATCCGGTTTTGAGGCCGTGACTTTCCATGGTCGGTCGGTCGACCTCCCAAGCCATCATGGCTAACTCGACGATGCCCTGGGCTTGAACTCCCCAGTCCTTGAAAAGCTTACGAGCATCGCCCGTGATATTGACGCCCGTCATGATGATATCAGGATTCTCAATAACTTCTATAAGGCTTCGAGGGAATTCTGTCCCGCAAGACGGAGGGAAAGGAACGGGAAATATTGGACGACGTAATCAATTTAGAGGCTAGAACTTAACTTACCGCTCATCCGGGTGACTTGGAACAGCATGATTTTCGTCCTGTCCGCGATTTGAATCTACAATGAACTGAATCAGGATTGCGAATTTAGGATTGATGGTATTAGGACCGGCGTACCAAAGCTGTCTTTCGTGGGATCGCTCCTCTCCTAAGCTCGAAGACCCACTCCATGTCGAATCCCAGAGGCCTACAGAATGAAACGCCGGTAAGGTCAATCGAATATCTCGGAATACAGCAGCAGGAAACGGACCCTTTGAGACCAGCCAACGCATCATTAGCCTCGTCGGCGCTCGTGATATACCACCTCGCAGGTTCGATCGGCATCTTTTTAGGTTCTTCTTCAGCGCTATCGGTCGACTTCTCTGGCTGCGCGTACGCCAACGCGAACTCTGGATCTTTGTAGGTGTAAGTCGGCAAGTTTGGGTCGGCAACGAGCTTCTTTGTTCGAGAGGCCTTGGCGCGTCCCGAGCGATGGGAGGTTGACTTTAATTTCGGTTCCTTGTCAGATTGAGGCTCTACCGTCGCAGAATTCGCATCCCCCAATACACCCCGAGGGGTTTCTGATGATGGAGACTTGGATTGTGACCGGCTTCTTCCCTTCCTGACTCTTCCCGGCCCGGCTGATCCGTCATTCGCTGGAGCTGCTTTGAAACTCTTGGACGATTTCTCAACACGAGGAGGTTGGGGGCCTAGTGAGGTGGCGGAGAATTTTTGCAGTACTGGAGCCTTTGGCATGGTCGCTTCATTCAGCTGGGTCGGCGGCTTCGGGACCTGCGAATCAGGCGCTGATTGGGCTCGCAAGGGGAATGGGTGGACCGGTTTCGGCTCTGGAACAGAGGTGAGTGCTGGAGTTGAGGTCGCTCTTTTCGGCTTGTGCTCGATGCGAGGTTTGACTCTGGAGATGGTTGGCTCGAACCTAGAAAGGGGTCAAGCATCAGTCTCATACGTGGCAAGCATACAAGAGAGAGAAAAAAAGCACAGAGCCAGCATAAAACGTCGAAGCATGATGTCAGAGTGCGAAAGTGATAAGGTGGATAGGGAGGAAAGCTCGAACGACAGGCTTTTCCTAGGGCCTAAATAGGTCAAGGCAATTGACAAAGTCAAACGCACCCGGAAACAGTGGCTACCTCCTCGACCTCCTTTCCTTTTCCTTTCGAACTGCTAAAGACAAAGCGTCGTCAGAAACGCGAAAAAAAAAGGCTACCAACAAGCCGCGAAACGGGCATACATACCTTTGAAGGGCCGCGTTTCCGTTCAAGCTCAAGCTTCCAAACGGATCAATGACAGACTCGACAAGAGTCCCGTCGTCTAGCAGCTCAAACGCTTTCCCGTAAATCGAGTTCCTCTGAGAAGCAGTAACGGCGGAGGCGGGTGGCTTCACAAAGTCCTTCGTTGTTCTAACCGGCGCCTTTGTCTTGGTTGCGGTTCCCGACGGTTTCGCGTTTGATGCGATCGAGGAGTCAGTTTTTGTCGAGAGCTCAAAGCTTGGTGCCGGGTACGGTGCGACCTCCGAGTCAACGTCCGGAGAGATGTGAGTCGAGTTCAAGCGACTTGGAGAGGACCGAGTTCGGAGGAGTCCGGGTGTCGGTTGTCGTGGTGGAGTTGAAAGAGGTGAAAGAGAGGACCGTGCTCCTGCGTACGCAGCTCGCATTCGGGATAACTGAGACAGTATCGTTGGATGATCTTGACACTGAGGATATGACGCGTGATCGACGCGTTTTTCCTGTGCTTTGAGGCCTTGAGGAGGATTTGATCCGTTTCGTTTTGCTGTTGGTTGCGGGAAGTGGTGCGCCACGTGATGGTGTTGGACAAGGCTCCGCGTTCGCACGTCGCGGGGTCTCTTTGAAGCCTATTATATTTCGTCCTCCTTCGTCTCGCTTGGCTCGAGTTTTCACGGAGACCCAAAGCGACAACCCAATCATCTCTTAGTCGGGGAAGCAACGAGGGCGCCCGGAATACGGATTTGTCTCAAACCCCCGAAAAAAAAAGTCCTCTTCACAAGCGACGCCCGCAGGATGCCCAAAGCCGGACTCGAAAAGACTCAATCCCTGCCGTCCGTAACATCCGCCGCGTCGACGCGACCAGACCACTCGAACTCTGCAGGAAACCTCCTTCGACGAACCGCGTCAACTTCCGTCGCTACAAACTGGAGAACGGAGGAGCTTCCACTCTATGCATACAAAGACCTGGAGCACGCGTATGTCACGGCACGAGGGAAGAGAATATCCCCTGCACTCGTGTACGTGACGAATGAATAAGAAGCGAACGAGCTGTTGGGCGTGTTCAAGACGTGAGTTCTGAGGGGTGGGCGTTCGGTGGGCGCTGGCACTGCCGAGGCATGAGGCAGGAAACTCACGCAGACTCCATTTGAAGTGCGGTGGGGTTTGATATGGAGTGGGTCATATCCATGATGAGTGGATCTAGAGGAAAGAAGACCGCCGTTGTGAGTTGGGTGGTTAACCTTGGGCATGGGACGGGCTCATTGCTCGGGGTGTCTTACTAGGTCCAGGTCGCGGATGACAAGATGATCCTGGTTCTGCACCTCCATAAAATGCAAGGTACGAAGCTTCGGCGGAGCACTTTGCGTCATGCTTAACCTGCTCTTCTAAACACAGCATTCCCAAGCAAACTCAAGGTCAGCACCCGTACCCCAAGTTCTCACTTGCACTGCACCTAAACCCAAATCACTCCCTCTCAAAAAACAACAACACACACAGGAGCTTGTCGAATCCCCAGAGATACTCAAACTAGGCGTCAACATCGTCCAAGACTACGCGAAGCTCATCAAAGATTTCGGCGTCTCACCTCGAATGGGCGTCGAGCTGCGGGACATTGCCAACATCGCGGACCGGTCGATCATGGCAGCCCACGGGATCCCGGAGCACGAGCAGAGAGTCAAGTTTTCTCTGCTAGTTAGGATATTCATGCACAAGGAACTTGATAAAGGTCCCGTGAAGCTCGGGAATTGGGAAAAGTATCCGTTATCCGAGACTCAGATTAATTGTACGTCGTGGTCACCAGGCCTGGCATTGGAAATAACGGCACCAAATACTTTGTTTGCAGATGCAGCCAACGATGCACATTGTGGGTTCATCCTTTACAAGCGGCTCATGTCCATGGCGGCTTCACAAGATATCACCGTCGACTTTGACGAGCTCGCCCAGAGAGTCAACGTCGTCGCCAAAGATTACCCTTAATACTCTCTAAGCACCAAATGACACGGCCCCAAGACTCTTTTTTTTATGCTACACCTTGGATATATTTTTATTCTGTATATATTTGAACTGGTGGAGGGGAGGACGGCTAAACAAAACTTCGAGACCCCGAGAAGAAAAACGAAAGCTCTATGCACGCTTTTGTGAAAACGGACCCCAGGAAAGCTGCGAAACGAGAAATACTTCCAGGCATTATGGTTTCACCCCTTCAAGCGGCCCATATCCATCGCGACCTCACAAGATATCACCGTTGACTTTGACGACCTCGCAACGTCGCCGAAGACTTCCCTTACACCCTCTAAGCAGCAAACGACACGGCACCCAGGATTCTCTTTTTTATGTTACACCTTGGATATATTTTTATTCGGTATATATATAAAATGGTGGGGGAAGGAAGGACAGCTAAGGAAAAACTCCGAAACCCCGAAAAAAAGAGCTCTATGTGCAACGACGGACCCGGAAGGCAAACGAACGCCTACTGTCCAGCAGGACCGTACTTGGCGTGGAATTTCCTGTGGAACGTCTCCAACTTGTCCACGTACTCCTCAACACCATCGCAAAGGCACGTAAGGCGGAAATGTCCCTCTCCTTCCTTCTGGCCGAATCCACTTCCAGGAATAGCGCAAATGCCCGTCTCGTCCAACAGTTCCAAGGCGTACAGCATGTCGGGAGCTTTCCCGATCTTCTTGGCTGCTTCGATCTGTTTGGGGAGAAGCTCGATCTTGGGGTAGAGGTACAGAGCTCCTAAGGCGGGTGCGCAGGACATTCCGGGGAGAGCGTTGAGCCTCTCGGTCATGATCTTGGATCGCTTGGCGAGGGCGTTGTGGATGGCGGTGGTCTCGTCCTTCCAGAGCTGGTACGACGGTTCGCCTTCCTTTGGAGGTCGGACCAGGCAGTCCACGCCGACTTGGCCGCCGAGTGGAGGGCATAGTCCCACAGAGACCATCTTGTAGACGAGCGCCACGACCTCCTCCGAGACGTTGGTCAACTCGAAGTAACCACCTCGACGACCGCATTCGCCCGTAACGCCCTTCGAGATGGAGTGGAACGAGACGAGAGGGATGTTGGAGTCGAGTTTGCGGACGAGCTTCTTGAACGAGGTGAAACCGTGCTTCTCCCGCTCGTGCAAGTTGTCCTGGTACACTTCATCAGCCAACAGCACCAAGCCGTACTTCTCGCACAAGCGGATGAGGTCCTCGGCGATGTCTTCGGCGATGACGCCTCCGGTGGGGTTACCGGGGTTGATGACGACGAGGGCCTTGAGCTCGACGCCGTCTGCTTGACCTTTGAGGATCGCGCGCTCGACTTCCGCTGGGTCGGTGGACCACCCTTTGGATTCGTCGAGGTAGTAGGAGACGGGGACGCCGCTGTGGCGGGCGATGGAGGCGGTGTAGAGCGGGTACTGCGGGATGGGGATGAGGATGCCGGAGTTTTTGCTGGAGATGAGGAGGTCGAGGAGGAGGTCGACGCCGAAGGAGGCACCGGCGGTGAGGAAGATGTGGTTGGGGTTTGCGGGGTAGCCGTCACGCTCTAAACATTCCAGCCATAAATCAGTAAACTGCGGGGTTGGATTGCGGGTGGGGACGTACTTTCGATGAATTCAGCGACGTGCTTTCGGATGAAAGGAACACCTTGAGAGTGAGAGTACGCGCCGATAGACCCAATCTCCTCGTAGAGTTCCTTTGCGCGGGCGATAGCGTCCGCGGGGAAGAGGTCCTTGCCGCTCTCCATCAGAGGAGGGTACTCGAGCAGTGCAGCGACCTGCACAACGCGCAATCCAAAAAGTCAATTTGCGATCTCCGTAACACGACTCCGACCTTGGTACGTACCTGCCTGCCAAACGTCAACGGCTTCTGGTCCAAACCCTTTTGCTGAGGGTTTCCGATGTTGGAGCTGACGACGCGGTCAAAGGGCAACTCCTTCCTGCCCTCGTCGGTCTTGAGCATCTCGCGGTACTTTTCCGCCTTGATGGCCAGTTCGCCTCTTACGGCATACTCGACCTTGAGGAAGGCGGCGTTGACGTTTTGAGTGTTGAGGTCTGGCATTTTCAAGGACGAGGTAAAAGTGCGGTGGCGAGTAGCAGATGGTAGTAGAGGAGGAGGAGTGAGTCTGAGGAGCCTTGATGGGAGTGGTCTGCTGCGAGAGATCATCGATAGACAGCGTGTTGTTTATGTATCTTGTGACGAGGCGAGTCTTTCGGAGTCGGAGTGAGACGGTTCAACAGCCGGCGAGATGCGGATTACTTATCACCACGAGCTACAAGATGTCGGAGCACGTCGTACGAAGCGATATCAAGGTGGACCTTGTGCTGCACAAAATCCAAAAGAGGGGAGTTGGATGGAGGACAGAGGAAAAATCACCTCACCTGCGAAGCATTTCGGACACGTGAGTCCGATGACCGGAACCAATGACCGATTCAGGGTTACACGTGCGCACGCATTCGAATGAAACGAACTGTGAATTAATGCCATCAAGATCCGTAACCTAGCATCAAACCCATGTACAGTATGAAAAAGTGAATAAATAATAATGTTTAGCTAGATCGTTTCGTAAAAATCTCTTTCATCCACTACTTCTCATTCGTTAAGATATCTATCATTCGTTGGTATATGTGTGTCTACGCGTCGTGATCCTCCTCCAGGTTCACAAGCTCAACCGCCCTCGCGCAAACTTCATCAATCGTCCAGCGGTTCTTGATCTTGCCGTGCTTCAGGTCCAGCGCAGTGCCGACCTCGTCGATGGCACGGAGCAGGGTATCCACATCTTCCTTGGTATGCGCAGCGGAAAGGCAGAACCGAACGCGAGAGGTGACGAGGGGAGTGGCAGGGTATCCGACGACGACAACGACGATGGGGGTCTTCCTCTCCAACATCAATCGAGAGAACACACCCATCTTGCCGGGGTTGAAGAGAAGAAGGGGGATGATGGCAGAATCGGCATGACCAAAAGTGATGAATCCAAGACGATACAACGCGCGGGACAAGTACCGCGCATTGAACGCCAATCGCTGCAACCTCTCCTTGCCCTCGGATCCATCTCGCAAAGCCGGAGGCAATTGCTCCAAGATCCACTGCGGGACAGCCGACGCGGGGGCGAACGAAGGGAAGCTGACCGTCTGCGAAACGTCCTCGCTGACACCCATGATGCTCGACATGCTGGCGATGATTTGGGTAAGGACGGCGGGTGACATGGATTCGGCGTAAGGACCAGCGTGCGTTCGGGTGCGAAGACGGGAGATGAGAGCCTTGGAACCCGCAATGTAACCGCCAGATGCGCCAAACGACTTGGTAAAGGTGCCCATCAGGATATCGACGTCACGAGGGTCAACGTTGAAGTAGTCGATGACACCACGGCCGTTTGGACCCATAGCACCGATGGAGTGAGCCTCGTCGACGTATAGATAGAACTACAATACGAGGGGGAGGGGTTAACGACTGCACTTTTAAAAAAGCTGACACTGGTCTGCATACCTTGTACTTTCGCTTGAGCTCAACCAAGGCAGGCAAGTTGACCAGTGTACCTTCCATACTGTACAGTCCCTCGACGATGATCAAAATCTTCTTCCAAGGGCGGTGCGTCCGTACTTGACCCTGGCTAATGACCTCCCTCAAAAGGTGTTCCAAATCCCGCATGTCGTTATGCTTGAACGTCCTGACCGAAGCCCCGCTCATCCTCACACCAACTCGGATCGACGCATGGTTGAGTTCATCCGAAATGACCAGGCAACCCTTTCCAACCAAAGCCGGGATCGTGGTCGAGTTGGTAGCGTATCCCATGGACGTGATCAACGCATCCTCCATGCCGATGAACCGCGCGACGAGCTGCTCCGCCTGGAGGTGCAAGTCGGTCGTCCCGCCTTCCAACCTCGACTGGCAAGCCGACAAACCGTACCGCCGGATTCCTTGCTCGACAGCATCCGCACACCCGCCCCTCGCCTGCGCGAAGCCGAGGTAGTTGTACGACGAGACGTTGAGCGCGCGGGTGCGGTTGCCGGTAGGTACGAACGTATCGTTGTGGTCCTTGGAAGTCCGGTCGAGCGTGACGATGGTGCGGCCGGGAACGCCTGTGACGGGCCGGGAGAAGATGTCCTCGAGACGGTGTTTGAGACGCCGGGTGTAGAACGAGTCAAAGTCCGAGGTGAGCGCGGCGTAGCCCTAATGTGAAGGAATCGTAAAGGAGGCGATGAGGTCAGCAACATGCCGCAAGTACGAAAATGGAAGCCACCCGGGGTGCAGCGTCCGCGGAAATCAGAAATCAGACCACCAGGCGTCAAGCAGATCGCACCGGCGGTAGGCTCCCAAACGATAGCAGAAGGGAAGGATGGAGAGTTCAGGACGTCCCAACCGGTGCACAAACAGCGGCCGCCGGGCCAGCCATCAGCCCCAATCGAAATGATGGCCAGCGAAACAGGAAAAAAAAACAGAAAGAAACGGTTCGTGAACGCACATTCGAAGGCATCAAATGACCGTACTTGTGCGGTACAAGTCTCTTCCCGAAAAAGTCCCTCATATGGCCGATGATGATGAGGATGAGGTAGCTGAGATACGTCGAGAAGAGGACGTAGTACGGCGGCTCCTGCTCCTCGTACCCTTCGACCTCTTTACCCGGCTGGTGCATCGACACGTATCGATACTCCGGGTTCGCGCAGTGCCCAAACTCGACATGGCGGGTGTTGAAAACCTGCTCGGACGTAGGCGGGTTGGCGGGGCGCGTCAAGCCCGATTCGTCGTCTTCTTCATAGTCCGGTCCCAAGAAGTAGTCGTCGTGCGCTTCCTGCGCCGCGGTGCGCGTCTTGTCCGAGTCGGCGGTGACGGAAGACGAAAACGACAACGCTGGAGTCGAGGCGGAGGAGATGGACGGTGCGGATTGGCCGTGATGGTGGGACTGCGCTCGTCGGTCTCGATCAGCGACGGCAGCGAGGTACGTTGAGGCGTCCGTAGCGAGAGCTGGACTCTTCTTTTTCTTGGAGAACATGGACAGGGAGGACGGGGAGGATGGTGAGGGGGATCGTAAAGCCATGGGGGAGGGCATTCCTTTCGAAAAGAAGGGCGAGAAGGGAGTTGGGGAGTTTGGTGAAGAAGCAGTCGGCTTGAAAATGGCCCAACTCTTCGTCTCACGGCGGCCTTAGGTCAGCCCCACCCACAAACCCGACCACACACCATGACGCCGCGGCTTTGTCAGACTTGTCGGAACGGCCGGCGGGAAGCTCATACCCGCGTCCAATCGTGCGTGAGATATGATGGCTTGGATTAAATATTTATTATTAGATGAGGTCGGTGCGGATAAGAGGATGGTGCACGAGCATTGCGCGCACTTTCACGACGGCATGTGCATAAAACCAGCATTAATACCCATTTTAGCTTGCTGCGCGAAGCGTGCGTCGAGAGATGGATTGAGCATCTAAACGTCTAGCGCGCCGGGGTAATCGGGTCGTATCCTTGCTTCATAGGGCTAGATTATAAGCCTTGACGGATTGATGGGTTCCGACATTTAGGGAGATCTTTTAAAGCGACTTACCCTTATTTGCCCTTTCTGTTTGAAATGGAGGGCCGCGTGATTCCGATTTCCGTATGTTAAAGCTAATTGGCCACCGGATAACATGGCGAAAAAGGACCCCCGGGCCAACCCCGGAACGACGAGGCATTCATTGACATGGTGGTACGAGCATGGAGAGATGCGAGAGGTGCTAACTACGCACACAACCTGTGCCACGGAGCTCTCTATTTATTTTCCTGTAAGGCATACGGCGTAACGCCGCACAACCCTATTTCTGCGCCCCGCCACGAATCAACGTCTCAATCAACGCTGTCTGCTGCAAACCTCCTAGCTACGCTGTATCCAATAAAGCTCCAGAAGCAAATTCTTCGCAATTTTCCCCTACCCCCGGATCGAGTAATGACAAGGGATAAGGAGCACTGCAGCGCGGCAAATTCCCTCCCCCGGGGAAGGCTGCAGTAATCCTGTAGGCCCAACATGAAAACTTGAGGTGCGCCCAAACTCGCAGTTGCTTTCAAAAGCCTGGTAAACGGGTCCTGACTGCCACTGTGTGATGCGTGACAAACCCGATTACAGTTGTTTGCACAAGTGATTTCACCCTCGAAAGTTGTTCCCCTACCTAATTAGGCAGGTGGGGCTGGGGCGATGCGATTCCCGAGGGTGAAATCACTTGTGCAAACCAAGGCACCACTCAACCGCTATGATGACAAGCCTCCAACACAACGTTCGTCTCAGTCGTTCCTCAAGCTCTCCCCTCCTCGCCGCCGAATCCAGCATTTGTAGCAGGATGCGGTGAATCGCTTTATTGTACCGTAACTGGATTGTTTGCGATGTTTATTGCGAAAAGACCTCAGCTTCGTTGCCTAGACCTGCAAGGAAAATCCCAAAGTGAAGTCTGAAACGCGTGCCGGATAACCAACCCCTTGCTGTCCTTTGCCTCGAGGCAAATTGCGAATCGACGCTGTGCACTCAGGGCATCTTCTCAGACTCACCGATTCACCTCCTCTTCCTGCGTCAAACCTTTCCGCTTGCTTCCCCCTATACCTCCAGGATCTGGGCACTCATAGCTTACCATCGGCCAGTAGTATCACCCATTCCTTCTCCGCTACGTACTCAATGGAAAACGAAAGGGACTCTGCCGACATTCCTCGTTCGGTCGGACCCGACCCGAGTGGTTCTCGCAGTGGATTCAAGCCGAGCGCGAAGTTGGTGCGTCTCGTCTGAATTTTCGAAGTTTAATTCTAACGATTCACCGAAATAAATCGATCATAGAGGGCGAGAATGGAGAGGCTCGAGAAATGGCGAATTCATCCTTCCTCGATCAAATCTCCGGAAGACGCCCGCGAATTCCGAGGAGGGCATGCGACGGTATCAAAAGCCTTTCTGCTTGCCGACGACGACGACGACGACGACGACGGCAAGGACGAAGACGCGGATGAAGAGGAGGATGACGAGGGAAGACGTTGGTGGAAACCCAAGGAGGTTCTGCAGTTATGCCGTCAATCCTCCGAATCCGATGACCATATTCGAGGGACTACGGACGACCGGCGCGACGCCGAAGGGAAGCGTGGCGATGAAGAAAAAGATGATGACGAGGTGCAGGGGTCTGATAGTGACGACCATTGGCGTGGAGAGGTCAGCCGTGATCGATTTCTCTGCTCCTTTAGAATAACCGTTGAGTGGATTTCGAACCCCGACTTAAAAGTTCGTAGCAGTAAAGAAATCGAGGATAGGAGACAATAAAGACGTAGAGCGAGTACTGGGAGTAAGCATGCTCCGTTTATTTCCATCAACGTTTCATCAGGGGCTAATAAGCTCTTGCAGTTGGCACTCCGGGAAACAGAATTCTTAGTCGAACTTTCTCATCCAAACATCGTTGAATTCGAAGGGTTCGTCGAAGACCTATCAAAGGATATAATCTGGCTGGTGTTTCCCTGGGAAGACAATGGCAATTTAAAGGACTTTGTTGCTTCGCGAGATTGGGACATTCCAGAGCGGATCTCGTTGGTAAGACCAAAAGATTGCTTGGCGAACCGACTCTGACAATTTATACTCTAGGTCAACGGTGTAGTGAGAGGATTGAACTACCTCCATAGCCAAACACCACCCATATGTCACGGGGACCTCAAATCGGTAAGCTGCAGATATGTGACGATAATACGCTTGAGACGCTTAGTCCTAAAACATGCAGTTCAATGTATTAGTAAACTGGTATCGCCGCGCGGTGATTACCGATTTTGGCTCTGCTCGTCGCCTCACGGAACATGATCTCAACAGAAAGCCGGGGCTGGTCGAAAGCCAACATCAGCTGGTCCAAGCAAAGTTCTCCACTCTCAGCAGAACCATAACCCTTACGGGGAATGTACTCACTCTTCGCTGGGCTGCTCCAGAGCTGCTAAATGACGACCAAATAAGCCTCTGGAGTGATATATGGGCATTGGGATGGATAGTTTATGAGGTAAACCTCGAGATTCGAGTTTGACGGGTATCTGAGGCTTACAAATTTGCCCCGAAAAAGGTTCTGACCAATTCCATTCCGTTTCAAGATGTCCCGGATGATTTCAATGTCGTTGAGCGCGTTATCGAAGGAGATCTTCCATCCATGAATGAGCATGATCGCGTGTCATTGTTTGAGAACCTGTGCTCCCTTATGACAGAGTGCTGGAACGTCAATCCTAGCGGAAGACCAACGGCTAAAAACTGTCTATATACTATCAAGCATATGGTGAGTGATGCTAGTTTATAGTTCGTGAAACGCAATTGACCCATTATGATATAGCCGATGGTCCTTCCAAACACAACATACAGGGCAGATTCAACGCCCTCCCGCACACCCCCTGCGGAGGCTCTGATGGATAGTGGGAAGGCAGCGCAGATATCCGGTGACTCTGTGATGGCGTTTGCTTGCTTCACCGAGGCTCGTCAAATCTATACGACGATAGGTGACAGAGTAGGCCAAGCCTCTGCTCTGTCAAGTCTCGCTCAAGTGCCTAACCTTCGCAAGGAATACAGCGAGGCCATCAGGCTGTACTCTGAGGCCCTCCAAATCCGTCCCGACGTCGACGACAATCTCGGCAAAGCCTCTGCTCTGTCAAGTTTCGCCCAAGTGCATGGGCTCCGAAAGGAGTACAGCAAGGCCATCAAGCTCTACTCCGAGGCTGTCCAAATCCGCCCCAACGTCGCCGACAATCTCGCCAGAGCCTCTGCCCTGTCAGGTCTGGCTCAAGAGCATCGGCTTCGAAAGGAGTACAGCAAGGCCATCGAGCGCGACTCCGAGGCCAACCAGATCCGTCTCAGAATCGACGACAATCTCGGCAAAGCCTCCGCTCTGTCAAGTCTCGCTCAAGTACATCGGATCCAAAGCGAGTACAGCGAGGCGATCATGCTATACTCCGAAGCCCTCCAAATCCATACCGACATGGGCGACAGAACCCGCCAAGCCTCTGCTTTGTCAAGTCTCGCTCGAGTGCATCAGCATCGAAAGGAGTACAGCGAGTCCATCAAGCTCTACTCTGAGGCCCTGCAAATCCGTCCGGACTTTAGCGACAGTCTCGGCAAAGCCTCCGCTCTGTCAAGTCTCGCTCAAGTACATCAGAACCAAAGCGAGTACAGCGAGGCGATCAGGCTCTACTCCGAAGCCCTCCAAATCCATACCGACATGGGCGACAGAACCGGCCAAGCCTCTGCTCTGTCAAGTCTCGCTCAAGTGCACCAGCTGCAAAAGCAGTACAGCGAGGCCATCAAGCTCTACTCCGAGGCCCTGAAAATCCGTCCGGAGTTTAGCGACAGTCTCGGTAAAGCCTCCGCTCTGTCAAGTCTCGCTCAAGTGCATCGGCGTCAAGAGGAGTACGGCGAGGCCATCAAGCTCTACTCCGAGGCCCTGCGCATCCGTCCTGACATCGACGACAGCCTCGGTAAAGCTTCCGTTCTGTCAAGTCTCGCTCAAGTGCATCAGCTTGGAACGGAGTATAGCGACGCCATCAAGCTCTACTCTGAGGCCCTGAAAATCCGTACCGACATCTGCGACAGAAGCGGCCAGGCCTCCACTTTGTCAAGTCTGGCTCAGGTGCACCGGCTGCAAAAGCAGTACAGCGAGGCCATCAAGCTCTACTCCGAGGCCCTCCAAATTCGCCCCAACATCGACGACAATCTCGGCAGAGCCGCTGCCCTATCACGTCTAGCTCAAGAGCATCGGCTTCGAAAGGAGTACAGCGAGGCCATCAAGCTCTACTCCGAGACCCTGGAAATCCGTACCGACATGGGCGACAGAACCGGCCAAGCCTCGACTCTGTCAAGTCTCGCTCAGGTGCATCAGCTCCGAAGGAAGTACAGCGATGCCATCAAATTCTACTCGGAGGCCTTGCAAATCCGTACCGACATGGGCGACAGAACCGGCGAAGCCTCCACTCTGTCAAGTCTCGCTGAAGTGCATCAGCTTCAAACCGAGTACAGCAAGGCCACCGAATTCTATTCCGAGGACCTGCAAATCCGTACCGACATGGGCGACAGAACCGGCCAAACCTTTACTCTGTCAAGTCTTGCTGAGGTGCATCAGCTTCGAAACGAGCACAGCGAGGCCATTAAATTGTATAACGAGGACCTGCAAACCTGTACCGACATGGGCAACAGAACCGGCCAAGCCTCCGCTTTGTCAAGTCTAGCTGAAGAGCATCGGCTTCGAGAGGAGTACAGCGAGGCCATCAAGCTCTACTCCG
>WSUB01000061.1:0-20408 GCA_019633425.1 Tulasnella sp. 424 | reverse complement strand
AAGCCTCCGCTTTGTCAAGTCTAGCTGAAGAGCATCGGCTTCGAGAGGAGTACAGCGAGGCCATCAAGCTCTACTCCGAGACCCTGCAAATCCGTACCGACATGGGCGACAGAACCGGCCAAGCCTCTACTCTGTCGAGTCTTGCTCAGGTGCATCAGCTCCGAAAGAATTACAGCGATGCCATCAAATTTTACTCCGAGGCCTTGCAAATCCGTACCCAGATGAGCGACAGAACCGGCCAAGCCTTCACTCTGTCGAGTCTCGCTCAGGTGCATCAGCTCCAAAGTAATTACAGCGATGCCATCAAATGCTACTTCGAGACCCTGCAAATCCGTATCGGCATGGGCGACAGAACCGGCCAAGCCTCGACTCTGTCAAGTCTCGCTCAGGTGCATCAGCTCCGATGGAAGTACAGCGATGCCATCAGATTCTACTCCGAGGCCTTGCGAATCCGTATCCACATGGGCGACAGAACCGGCCAAGCCTCCACTCTGTCAGGTCTCGCTCAGGTGCATCAGCTCCAAAATAATTACAGCGATGCCATCAAACTGTACTCTGAGGCCCTGAAAATCCGTACCGACATTTGCGACGGAAGCGGCCAGGCCTCCACTTTGTCAAGTCTTGCTCAAGTGCATCAGCTCCGAAGGAATTACAGCGAGGCCATTAAGCTCTACTCCGAGGCCCTCCAAATTCGCCCCAACGTTGACGACAATCTCGGGAGAGCCTCTGCCCTGTCAAGCGTGGCTCAAGAGTACCAGCTGCAAAAGAATTACAGCGAGGCCATCAAGCTCTACTCTGAGACCCTGCAAATCCGTACCGACATGGGCGACAGAACCGGCGAAGCCTCGACTCTGTCAAGTCTCGCTCAGATGCATCAGCTCGAAGAGAATTACAGCGATGCCATCAAATTCTACTCCGAGGCCTTGAAAATCCGGACCCAGCTGGGCGACAGAATTGGCCAAGCCTCTGCTCTGTCAAGTCTCGCTCAAGTGCATCAGCTCCGAAGGAATTACAGCGATGCCATCAAATTCTACTCCGAGGCCTTGCAAATCCGTTCCAACAGGGGCGACAGAACCGGCCTAGCCTCCGCTTTGTCAAGTTTAGCTAAAGAGCATCGATTTCTAGCGGAGTACAGCGAGGCCATCAAGCTCTACTCCGAGACCCTGCAAATCCGTACCGACATGGGCGACAGAACCGGCGAAGCCTCGACTCTGTTAAGTCTCGCTCAGGTGCATCAGCTCGAAAATAATTACAGCGATGCCATCAAATTCTACTCCGAGGCCTTGAAACCCCTGACCCAGATGGGCGACAGAATCGGCCAAGCCGCCGCTCTGTCAAATCTCGCTCAACTGCATCAGCTCCGAAGGAATTACAGCGATGCCATCAAATTCTACTCCGAGGCCTTGCAAATCCGTACCGACACGGACGACAGAACCGGTCTAGCCTCCGCTTTGTCAAGTCTAGCTGAAGAGCATCGGCTTCGAGAGGAGTACAGCGAGGCCATCAAGCTCTACTCCGAGGCTTTGCAAATCCGTACCGACATGGACGACAGAGCCGGCCTAGCCTTCGCTTTGGCAAGTCTAGCTGAAGAGCATCGGCTTCGAGAGGAGTACGGCGAGGCCATCAAGCTCTACTCCGAGGCCTTGCAAATCCGTTCCAACAGGGGCGACAGAACCGGCCTAGCCTCCGCTTTGTCAAGTCTAGCTGAAGAGCATCGACTTCGAGAGGAGTACAGCGAGGCCATCAAGCTCTACTCCGAGGCCCTCCAAATTCGCCCCAACATCGACGACAATCTCGGCAGAGCCGCTGCCTTATCACGTCTAGCTCAAGAGCATCGGCTTCGAGAGGAGTACAGCGAGGCCATCAAGCTCTACTCCAACGCCCTGTACATCCATACCGACATGGGCGACAGAACTGGCCAAGCCTCCACTCTGTCAAGTCTCGCTCAAGTGCATTGGCTTCAAAAAAAGTACAGTGAGGCCATCAAGCTCTACTTCCAGGCCCTACAAATCCGTCTTTACACGGGAGTGCAGCGTAAGAGGGGAAGTGTGGCTGCTGTTGGCCAATGGCCCTGACGCGTCCGCCCACGTCCTCCTCCGGGTTTCCTTTTTTTTCCCTTCTTCCTCTTTCCTCTTCATTCACTCTGTTTCATCATTTCATACTTCGTCTTTCAGCTCTCTTGTACATCTCTCATGACAATATTTCTTTGTTGCTTGTATGCTTATAGAACCTTCCTCCCGTGTATTTCGGATCGGAGGGTGTATGTGCTTCATCGCTCCAACAAGGTGGAAGGTACTGTATAGGGATCTCTGAGAACCTCACCTGAACCTTCTAACGGTGCTTCTAACTCGATCTTTGAAACGCCGGTGTTTGAAACGGGTCTTAAAAACCAACAGACATAGTATAGACTATGTAAGTCTATACGGTGAATAGAGCTATTCAGTACATTCACCTAAATGCGATAGGTGCTTTAGGTAGCGAATAAGGGTATTGAGCTGCAGCTGCAGCTGCCTGCTGTATGGCGCGGAGGGCGGCGTTGCGTGCAGAAAGCAGTCGCGACGGATATTCAATTCGAGACCAAACTGGGCAATGCCCTTGCGTCCGTGTTTTGCCGAGGCATTAGTGATGATAAGAAATGTCATCGAGCCTCTGATATTCTGATGATGCCACTCCCCAAAGCAAGCGTGCACGATTTGATGCGCCAGGCACCCCTTTCGGAGTCCTGCTGAGGTTTGCATTAATGTTACTAACACCCCTCAGAGCCCGTACCCTTCCTAACGCCGTTCATAACACTTAATAACGCTGTGTTCCAAATAGGGTGTTTGAAACGTCCGGTTTCTCACAGTGCCCTAGTACTGTAGTAACCCCTGTATAATAAATAAATAGAATAGGTGAATAGGACGCTGACGAGACTCGACGGGATACAAAATTGATGCAAGCGACAGGTTGCGGGAGAGAAAAAAAGAAGTCGATGATGGGAAACAACACGAAGAACGAAGTCGGTGGAGGGGAAATTCAAACCTAGTTGCCGAAAAGTTCGAAAGCGGGAAAGCCCGGCAGAAATGAAATGGCAATCAAGTCCATAGGAGGTATAAGAGACGTGGTGAAGAGTCTAAGCAAGTCTATAGAACGAGCAGAAAGAGGTCGCAGTCAGGCTCCGTGACCAAGACGTAGCCGAGGAAGCGGCACAAACCTTCTAGGGCGGGTAGACCGGTTCTTGAACCACTGTGTAGGAGCTGGTGCTCTCTATAGTGCCATGGGGGGTTCTTCAGAGACCGGCTCCGAACAACTATCCCCATCGTCCGACACGTCGAAGGCTTGATAGGCTACTTTTGCTAGCTTCAGCTTCTGCTTCTGCTCCGGCCCTTCCTTCGGGGTGATACTCCGTCTAGCCGCCGCGCAGACTTAATGCAAGAAAGGAGCCACGCAGAATGCCTGCGGGTACTGTTGATTGTCGGGTAAACGATGCCGAGGCGAACGAGGGACTTTTGGAGCGCTTCGAAGTTGAGGAAGTCGGTTGTCGTTTGCAAGTCGAGAAGAGCAGCTTCCAACTCGGCGTTCTTTTTCTCCAGAGCATAGCAGGCTTCGAGCCTTGCTCTCTCCGCTTTCCGATGCAGTTTGCGTTCCTTGAGGATCAGCTCCTCCGTCTTCGCGTGACGAACGATCTCCTCCGCCAATCGGTCTTTGGCGAGCTTGCGGGCGGCTTTTCAGCGTCGCGTTCTTTGGCGAAGCCGTTCATTCGAGGCAAGATATTGTCTTTGAATAGCGCATTTGTTTCGCTAGTTTTACGAGCATGGTCTCGTTCGAGTTGCGATACGGTGAATTCGAGGTGTGGAGAGTGGCGGGGAGAGGAGACTTGGGCGCGAAAGTGGCTTGCGAACTCGAGTGAATGGTAGCAGGTGTCGTCGCGGCCGATTGCGGTACCGTGAGCCGAGTAAGATCTGTGGTCGAGAAAGTCGAGTGGGGATGGAGCGACGATGCTGAGGCGGTTGAAGGTCTTGCGGAGGTGGAGAGAGTCGGGCCTTCATGCGTAGCAGGGCAAGGGCCCTAAACGACGAGGGAAAGGGTTGGTGAGTCGAAGACAAGTTAGGGACAATCGAACTGCATTGTCGGAAACCTGGAGAGCCATGGGAGATATATAGCTAGCTTGAGGGTGAGGATATTGTTCTTCGACCTGGCTCAGGAGCATGAGCATCGTCACTTGGAACAGTCCGAACGACGAGACAAGTTGGTGCTGAAACCACCTCGGGCTGAGATCCGGACAAACGAACTGCTCGAAGGGCATTTTAGAGCCTCGAGGGCTTCTTGGAGAGGGTTGGGGTGGTGTGAGCTGTATGAGCGGGTTCGGGCTACGATCGTGGTGGCGTGGAGGGACGCGCAGCGGCCTTGTAGGCGAAGCAGCTTTGGAAACCGTGGAAAAAGATTATAATCGGCGAAGGAATTTTAAGTCGAGATAATGATGACAGGTTCTAAGTGGGAGCAAGGGAAGGGAGGTGGAGGTACGCTGACGAGGGCGAGGGCGCGAGGGCTGGAACGTCAAAAATTGGGGGAGAAGACGAGTTCCGGAGCAGCTTTATATACCCCAGTCCTCCTTCCTTGCCACGAGGTAGTCTGACGACGACTGCTACGGTACTTAGATCTGGGCGTACGTCGTCCACTGTCGATCTTTAGTCTGCGATTCAATTGAGGTGGCGAGGCGCGTCGCCGAAAGACCTACGTGACATCATAGTGAACCCTGAGCTACGTCTCGCAAAGTGTCAAACGGTCGAGCTCGATAGAGGGGACGACTAGAGACGAGACGAAACCGAATATTGTTTCCGGATTCCTCACTTAACTCAATAAACCTTGCTCCGTATAGGCGCGCAGTGAAACCTCAAGCCAGGCGTTGCGGCGGGCTAAAGCATGTCGAAGACGTCGTAGTTTCTCTCTCCCTAGTGCAAGACGATCAGGGCGTCCTTCCTCCGAAGACGGCCAAGCCCATCCCATCCCCTCAGAGTTACACGCTCCCACATTGGCTCTGCATACGTCCTACAACAGCATCTTGTGAATTTTGGTTGTTCGCCCAGTTGCAGCTTTCTCAACAACACCACAAGATAAAGCGTGCGAGCAGAGGCTTAGGGGCGTTGTGTGACGCGAGTGGGTGATGTGGGGCTGGGGATTGGGTCAAAGAAGGGTTCCTATATAAACATCAACGGAGGCAAGTCGTCATTCTATCCTTTCCGCCGACCAGCCGCCAAGTTTTCCTCCGCCGCTGTCGAGAACGTTAAGAACCGCAAAAATGGCGCATGTAATGTCCGTTGAGATTGAGTCGGGTACCTTACGGTGTTGCACCACTACAGACATCAGTTAGCGACACTCTTGGTTCGACTGCCAAGCCCGGCAGCAATCAATGCCATGGTAAACCCCCTAGCAGGCCTTAACCATTATCACCAATATCAATAAACCCTGGCGTGTAATCTGCTGATAATGAGCATAGAGATGTACCGAGGTCGGGAGACGTAGAAGATGCCAAGACGTGGTCGGCTTACGGCATACATGGCTTCGACCAACCGGTTCGGACAACTTAGCTTCTCCCAAGCTGCTTACCACCAACTCTAGCGTTCCTCCAAGTTTTCATCAACCGTATCAGACCATAGCCGTATCATGGAACTTGTCGATGCTTCAACTCTGCAAACCGAACCCCTTCAAGACTCGGCAAAGGAGTCGAAGGAAGATTTCGACGAAGCCGAACTCGGCTCGTATATCACGGATGATTGTCATGTAAGAGGAACCCTCCCAACCGCACGTTATTACTAACCACATACACGGTACTTTCTATTGGGTAGATAAATCTCGAGATCGTCAGTGGGATTTATTCGGATGACCGGGAGACGCGGCTGGAAGCAACGGTCAAAGTCCGCCGCCTGCTTCAAAAACGGCCACCGGAAGAAGCAGCGCAGCCAGTGATCAACTCAGCGCTTCTTGGGCTCATAGTTGACATGCTTTCCTCCGAGGATCTCGAGTTTCGTGCCGAAGCTGCGTGGATTTTGACCAATGTTGCTTCGGGAACCTCGGAACAAACGGCAGCCGTTGTCGCCGCAGGCGCTATCCCGAAGCTCGTGGCCCTCTTTCCTTGCGACTCTATTGATGCCATGGATAACGCTCTATGGGCATTAGGCAATATTGCGGGCGACTCACAGCACTTACGGGATCAAGTTGTTCAGGAAGGAGGAGTCAAGCCTGTGTTAGACGTTTTGGACGCTCCAGAGCAGTCCGGGCCGAAATTGCTGGACACGGCCGCGTGGGCCTTAACCTGCTACCTGGATGCAAAAAGAGATAAGCAGCTCGACTTTGAAGTGGTGCGTGCGCGTCGGAGGCATCCGTATTTCGGTCGTTCAATGATCCCTACGTTTCCAGACACGACATATGATACCTGTTCTTATCAAATTCATCAAAAATACTACCGACGAAACCTCCGAACCCCTCACCAATGTTCTGAAAGCCCTCGACTATATCATCTCTAACGAGGCCGCCGCTGAAGCGATCCTCGCAACCGGAATCACACCTCGACTCGTAGAGTTCTGTGGGGCGGAACGAGACGAGGTGCGATTTCACGCGGTTCGTTGTGTCGGCGCATTCACCGCCGGCAGCGAGGCGTCTACGGAGGCTGCCATACAGGCAGGCTTCCTTACCGCTCTCAAGTCTTGTATCACATCCGAGCACGTTGGTACACGGCAGAATGCTTGCCGGGCAGCGTCGAACGTAGCGGCTGGTTCATTATCCCAAGCTCAGGCACTTTTCGACAATGGTTTGGTGCCTTTACTCCTTAACGTAGTTTCTGATCCAGCGGAAGTACCTAAACCACAGACAGACGCTGCCTGGGCGCTCGCTACCTTGGCTATCAAGGGCACGAAGAACGATGGAATGTTTGGATTGCTCATACAGGCAAATTCCATCGAAGCGATCTCTTCCGGATTGTCGTCGCCGCACTACCAAGCGCTACGTGTTTTACTTCAAGGCGTGGAAACCCTCATGAACAAGCCGGGGTACGGTCACGAGGAGGTTGTGGAGCGTTTCAAAGCTGCTGGTGGACCAGGTCGGCTTGTCGCAATCAGAGATGGACTGGACACTCGCGGAACATACATAGGACGGATAGCTATTGACCTCTTGAGAACTCACTTTAAGGAATTTTCCAAGCATCCAAGAGTATAGGTAATCAAAGGACGGGATGTATGTTACTCATCACTGCAGTACTGGTTATTTCGAGAACTGGTTGGTCGATTGGCGGAATTTCGATACACCGGAGGATGAAAAGCAACGAGTATTCGGTAACCTGCCGGTGGTTGGTGTTGACTGCGAATGAGAGATCGTGAGCGGGAACGTAGTTGAGACGAAAACCTATGCAGTGATATTAAAAACATGCTTTAAGCCTGAGAGAGGACGTGAGAGAGAAGCATGCCAAAGGCCGGACATCAAAATGAGGGAGAAGCATTTAGGATGTGGATTTGTCCCTTTCATCTTTGGGTTCGTAATGAAGATATAATAATCAAAGTGCTCGGCGACAACGGTCTCATTCGGCCTCGGAGAGTCCACATACAGATCTTCCAAGCTCGTGGATGCTCGTGCATGTAACCCACCAGTTAGGAAGTTCATTGCTCCATTGGTACGACGTATTACAGAAATTGCTGCATAATTAAGTTCAGCAAGCATATTAAAGTGATCGCTTGCCCTATAGAAACTTGGACTCCAGATCCCCGAACAACTTGCCAAACGTGACATCCGAGTCGACAGTGGCGAGGCGTCAGCTGCGGTACCCCTCGAGCTTAAGTATTATCTGTCACGAATATCTCAAATATTTTGATGATATTGGTCACATTATATCATATATCCTATCTACTAAAGTCCCTGACGTCGGTACGACTATATAGCCCCTTGGAGCGGGGCGCTAGGCCCCGGTGAACTTGTCCCGAAGCCGATACAACTCTGCGAGACCACGCCGAGCGTCGGCTATGCCTCGTCTGTCGTCGATGGGACAGATTTGCAGGGCCTTGTGGTAGAGCTTGAGAGCCTTGTCGTACTCATTTTGAAGCTGATGGACTTGAGCGAGACTTGACAGAGCCGAGGCTTGACCCGTTCTGTCGCCGATGTCGGTATAGATTTGCAGGGCCTCGGAGTAGAGCTTGTTGGCACTTCTGTACTCGTTCTGAAGCTGGTGCACTTGAGCGAGACTTGACAGAACGGAGGCTTGGCCATTTCTGTCGCCAATGTCGGTATAGATTTGCAGGGCTTCGGAGTTGTGCATGATGGCCTCGCTGTACTTGTTTCGAATCCGATGCACCTCAGCGAGACGCCACAGAGCGTCAGCTCTTCCTCGCTTGTCATAGATGTCGATACGGGTTTTCGGCCCCTCGGAGCGGAGCGCGATGGCCTCATTGTACTCGTTTCGAAGCCGATGCGTCTCAGCGAGACTCCACAGGGCGGAGGCTCTGCCATGGATGTCGCCCATGTCGGTATGGATTTTCAGGGCCTCGGAGTAGAGCTCGATGGCCTCGCTGTACTCATTCCGAGCTCCGCGTACCTCAGCGAGACCGCACAGAGCGGAGGCCCTACGCCGCCTGTCGGGGAAGGCGGTACGGATTTGCAGTGCCGAGGAGTAGAGCCCAATGGCCTGACTGAACCCCTTTCGAGCCCGATGTCCCTCAGCGAGACCCTGCAGAGCAGAGGCTCTGCCTTGCATGTTGCCCGTGTCGGTATAAACTGTCAGGGCCTCGGAGGAGAGTTCGACAACATCGCTGTACTCTTTTCGAGCTCCACATAGCTTAGCGAGATCGCACAGAGTGGAGATCCTGCCCTGCATGTCGCTGTGGTTGGTAGGGATTTGCAGTGCCTCGGAGTGGGGCTCAATGGCGTCGCTGTACTCCTTTTGAGCCCGCCGCTGTACCTCAGCGACACCCTGCAGAGCGAAGGCTCTGCCATGCCTGCTACCCATGTCGGTAAAGGTTTTCAGGGCCTCGGAGTAGAGCTCGAAGGCCTCGCTGTACTCCTTTCGAGCTCCACGTACCTCAGCGAGACCGCAAAGAGCGGAGGCCTTGCCTGCCCTATCGCCGATCTTGGTAGAAATCCGATGAGCCTCGGTGAAGCAAGCAAATGCCATCGCAGAGTCACCGGACTCCCATCCCTTCCCTCCCCGCCGCATCAGAACTTCAGAGGATAATTTTCTGGGAGACGCCAAATATGGAACGACCATCGGCTACATCATGATGGGTCAATCGTGTTTCACCCACTATAAACCAGCATCACTCACCATATCACTGATGGCACGTGCATATTCTGTAGCTGTCGGTCTTTCGCTAGGATTGCTGTTCCAACACATCGTCATAAGGGAGCAAAGATTCTGAAACAACGTCACGCGAGCATGCTCGTCAAGGGATGGAAGATCTCCTTTGATGACGCGTTCGATAACAGCGGCGTCCTTCGGGACATCTTGAAATGGGATGGAATTGGTCAGAACCTTTTTCGGAGGGAATTTGTGAGCCTAGGCCTCGGATACCCATCGAATTCAAATCCAGAGGTTTACCTCATAAGTTATCCAGCCCAATGCCCATATATCACTCCAGAGGCTCATTTGGTCGTCATTTAGCAGCTCTGGTGCAGCCCAGCGAAGAGTGTATAAATTGCCCGTAAGCGTTATGGTTTTGCTGAGGGTGGAGAAGATTGCTTGGAGCGGCTGCTGCTGGTTTTGGACCAGCCCTGGTTGTCTGTTGAGATCGTGGACTGTAAGGCGACGAGCAGAGCCAAAGTCGGTAATCACTGCGGCGTGGTTCGAGTTTACTAATATATTGAACTGCATGGTTCAAGACTGAGCTTGTTAAGCGTATCATCGCACGTCTGGAGCTTACCGACTTGAGGTCACCGTGGCATATGGGGACTTCTTGGTTATGGAGGTAGTCCAACCCTTTTGCCACGTCTTTGATCTAGCGTATGGATTCTTAGAGTCGGTTTAACAAGGAGTCTTTTGGTCGTACCAACGAGATCCGCTCTGGGATTTCCCAATCGTGTGAAGCAACAAAGTCCTTCAAATTGCCGTTCTCTGCCCAAGGAAATACCAGCCAGATTATATCCTTGGGTAGGTCCTCGACGAAACCTCTGAGCTTGATGATGTTTGGATGAGAAATTGCAACTAGGAATTCCGTTTCCCTGAGTGCCAACTGGAAGGGCTTAGATCCTGACGGAACGTTTACGGAGCTGAACGGAGCATCCTTACTCCCAGTACTCGGTTTATATCCTTATTATCCCCTATCCTCGCTTTCTTTACTGCTACGAACTTTCCAATCAGGGTTCGAAATTTTGTTCAAAAGGGAGCAGAGATATCGATCAGGACTCACCTCTGTCCACCAAGCGAACTCTCTATCAGACCAGTGTTCGTCCTCGTGGCCAAGCAGAAAGCCTTTTGATACTGTCGCATGCCCTCCATGGAATATGAGAGGGTCTATAGGATCTCTGACTGACGAAGGATGAATTCGCCATTTCTCGAGCTTCTTCATTCTCGCCCCATGCGAGCGATTTGTTTCGGTAAGTCGCTTGAATTGAAACTTCGGACGCGACGCACCAACTTAGCGCTCGGCTTGAATTCACTACGAGAACCACTTGCGTCGGATCCGGCCGAACGAGGAATGCCAGCAGAGTCCCTTTCGTCCTCCATTAAGTTCTGAGCGGAGCGTGAATGAGCCATACTATGGGTCGATGGTCAGCAAAGAATGCACAGAGCCTGGATAGTAGGGGGAAGCAAGAGACGGGGTTTCACGGGTGAAGAGGGTGTGAATCAGGGAGTCTTAAGAGACGCCCGAGGTGCTCGTGGTATCACTGCCTCGCAGTTTGCCTCAGACAAAGGCCAGCAGTATTTGAGTCACCTCGGAGTTTTCCATGCTATCTTCCTTGCGTCGGTGCCAAAGTTGAGGTCTTATTGCTTGAAATAAACATCTCAAGCAATCTGGTGTGGCACGATAAAGCTATCCACAGCACCAAGCTACTCAGGTTGAATTCGGCTGCGAGGTAGTAGAGGGCTTGAGTAGGACGATATCGAGAAGGCGCCATGGCCGTCCCAAGCGCCGTGTTCAGGAGGCTTGTCACGGTGTTCGGGTAAGCTTTGTCACGCGTCACACGATGGCGGTGCCCTGGACATATATATTCAGGCTTTCGAAGGGAATCGAGAGTTCGGGCGCGCCTCAAGTCTGGGTCTACAGGACTACTGTTGTCTTTCACAGGGTAGCGAATTTGGCGCGCTGTGATGCTGGTCATTACTCGCACCTAGGGTAGGGGAAAACCGCTCAGAATTTGCTTCCAGAGCCTTGTTTCGTTAGCGAGATCAGGGGGCCTGCAGACAGCGTTGGTTAAGGCGCTGTTTTGTGGCAGAAGCAGGTCAGCCTCGGTCGTAAGTAAGGCGACTGAATTGGATCCGCTATCTTGGTTCCAATTGAGTCTCTAATGAGTACAAACGACACGCTCGAGACATCCTCGCAACAACCATCCAATCATATTAATAGCTCAGTACCTGCCTAATCAAGCCTAAAGGGAAAGATGTTTGCTGGCTAATGCTCAACAAATCATGGTAACGGGCACCCCATCAGAAGAGAGCCCAGCGCGTCTTTACAAGTCAAAGTGGAGATATCTCGATAAAGGATCCACGGGGGCACATCTAAGTAATAGAAGGATTTCTGGGAAAGCGTTTCGGGCCCGACAATTGATACCTCTGCCTGTTTGAAGGTGTGTTGGTGTTCCATGATTGTTGGCGAAGTCGAAGGGACTGTTCCGATCTGAATGAACATCGAAGTCGACACTGAGAGGTGGACATGTTGGCGTGACGAGGATGGACCACTCGTCGAGCTGTCTCCGCGGGCGATGTAGCGGTCCGTACAACAACTACATGATCCGCCGTCTTTGCTAGTATGTCGCATTCGCATTTGACGTGGACTTGCTTGGTCTTCCTCAGTTCTCTGCGGTGTTCGCACTGCGAGACGGGTCGCCCCTGGATGACGATGGATGGTTAGATATTGGTCAGGAGAGCCAGGACAAGCCATTTGTACGTGCCTTGGTTCTGATAGAGAACATAACGCGGTCTAAATGGTTACATGAACTTGATCTGTGGTCTTTGATGCATGTTGAGCTTAGGGATTTCAAAGGACGGGCGGTCAGAGCGGGGTAACGCAGGTGCAGCGCGTAGACTTCGACTCACCAAGCAAACCTGTTTCCGTACAGCAACATATGACAAACGAAGGTCCTAGTCAGTTCTCCACTGCGAACCTGTGTATCGTGTATGGGGTGGTGGAGCGTACCGTTGCTTGCGATTCGAGTGCCTTGGAGGCGCGATTTCAATTCTAACTAACCACCGAATGGGGATCCTCGGTGATTGCCGACTTGCTTGAGTTTCTGGCACGAGCGTAGACTGTTCCTTGGTAGTTGGAAGGAGTCTTGTGGGTTATGAGGCAGCTGAGGTACGTCGAGAAGAGGACGTAGTACGGCGGCTCCTGCTCCTCGTACGCTTCGACCTCTTTCCAGGCTGATGCATCGACACGTATCAACATTCCGGGTTCGCGCAGTGTTCAAACTCGACATGGCGGGTGTTGAATACCTGCTCGGACGTTGGAGGGTTGGCGGGGCGCGTCAAGCCCGATTCGTCATCTTCTTCGTAGTCCGGTCCCAAGTAGTCGTCGTCGTAGAGCGCCTCTTGCCCCGCGGCGCGCGTCTTGTCCGAGTCGATGGTGATGAAGGACGAAAACGACAAGGCTGGAGTCGAGGCGGAGGAGATGAACGGGGCAGATTAGTGATGCGACTGCGCTCGTCGGTCTGGATCAGCGACAGCAGCGAGCTACGTTGAGGCGTCCATAGCGAGAGCTGGACTCTTCTTTTTCTTGGAGAACATGAGCAGGGAGGACGGGGAGGATGGTGAAGGGGATCGTAAAGCCATGGGGCAGGGCATGCTTTCGAAAAGAGGGCGGGACGGGTCGTTGGGGGGTCACCTTGAACTCTTCGTCTCACGGCGCCACAAACTCGACCATACATAATGACGTCCCGGCTTTGGCAAGGTCGGAATGGCCGGCAAAAAAGGAATCCCCCCCGGGGGGCGCGGGCAACTGCAAAACAACGAGGCATTCATTGACGTGGTGGTACGAGCATGGAGAGATGCAAGAGGTGCCAACTATGCACACAACCCACGCCGCGGAGTTCTTCTATTTATTTTCCTTGAAGGTACGCGTAACGCCGCACAGACCTATTCCTGCGTTCCACCACAAAACAACGCCTCCGCAAACGCTCTCTGCTGCAGACTCCCTAACTGCGCTAGCGCTGTAACCAACAAAGCTTCTGAAGTAAACTCTTCGCGATTTACCCCCACCTCCGGAGCGGGTAATGACATGAGCATAGCAGCCCGGCAAATTCGCTGCCCTGGGGAAGACCGAAGTAACCCTTTACACACAACATGAAAACTCGACCTGCGCCCAAACTTGCAATTGCTTTCAAAAGCCTGGATGTGTCCAACGGGTCCCTGTCGCCATTGTGTGACGCGTGACAAACCCGATTAGGCACCACTAACCGCTATGATGACAATCCTCCAAATCAACATAATGTTCGGCTCAGTCGTTCCTCAAGCCCTCTCCTCTTCGCAGCCGAACCCAGCACGCGTAGCTTGGTGCGAGGAGTCGCTTTATTGTACCATACTGGATTGTCTGCGATGGTTATTGCGAAAAGACCTCAGCTTCGTCGCCTGACCCGCAAGGAAAATTCCAAAGTGAAGTCTGGAACGCGTGCCGGGTGACAAACCCCCTGCTGTCCTTTGCCTCGAGGCAAATTGTGAATCGATGCTGTGCACTCAGGACATCTCTTCAGACTCACCGATTCACCTCTTCCTGCGTCAAACCTCTCCCCTTGCTCCCCCCGGGCCCTAGTAGGCCCTTCTAGGATCCGGACATTCGCAGTTGACCATCGACCCATAGTATCACCCACTCCTCCTCCACTAAGTACTCCATGGAAAACGAAAGGGACTCTGCCGATATTCCTCGTTCGGTCGGATCCGGCCCAAGTGCTTTTCGCAGTGGACTCGAGCTGAGCGCCAAGTTGGTGCGTCTCGTCCGAATTTTTGAAGTGGAATTCTAACGACTCACCGAGACAAATCGATCGTAGAGGGCGAGAATGGAGAAGCTCAAGAAATGGCGAATTCATCCTTCCTCGATCGAATCTCCCGAAGCCGCCCTCGAGTTCCAAGGAGGGCATGCCACAGTAACAAAAGCCTTTCTGAAGGACAACAAGAGCAGACATCGGTGGAAATCGAAGAAGGTCATGCAGTTATGCCGTCAATCTTCCGAATACGACGACCATGTTCGAGGGACTGGGGACAATCTTTGGTGGCGTGGAGAGGTCAGTCGGGATCGATTTCTCTTCCCTTTTAGAGTAACTGTTGAGCAAATTTCGAACCCCGACTTGAAAGTTCGTAGCAGTAAAGAAATCGAGGACAGGAGATAATAAAGATCTAGAGCGAGTACTGGGAGTAAGCATGCTCTGTTTATTTCTGTCAACGTCTCATCAAGAGCTAAGCTCTTCCAGTTGGCACTCAGGGAAACGGAATTCTTAGTCGAGCTTTATCATCCAAACATCGTCGAACTCGAAGGGTTCGTCGAAGACCTATCCAAGGATATAATCTGGCTGGTATTTCCTTGGGAAGACAACGGCAATTTGAAGGATTTTGTTGCTTCACAGGATTGGGAAATTCCAGAGCGAATCTCGTTGGTGAGACCAAAAGACTGTTCGGTGAACCGAATCTGAGCGTCTGTACTCTAGATCGACGGTGTAGCGAGAGGATTGAACTACCTCCATACCCGAAAACCACCCATATGTCACGGGGACCTCAAGTCGGTAGGCTGCAGACATGCGACGATAATACACTTGAGAAGCTTAGTGCGGAACCACGCAGTTTAATGTATTGGTAAACTGGTATCGCCGCGCGGTGATTACCGATTTTGGCTCTGCTCGTCGCCTCGCGGACCATGATCTCAACAGACAGCCGGGGCTGGTCGAAAACCAACATCAGCCGATCCAAGCAAAGTTCTCCACCCTCAGCAAAGCCATAACTCTAACGGGGAATATATACACTCTTCGCTGGGCTGCTCCAGAGCTGCTAAATGACGACCAAATGAGCCTATGGAGTGATGTGTGGGCTTGGGGATGGATAGCCTATGAGGTAAACCTCTAAATTAGAATTTGACGGGTATCTGAGGCTTACAAATTCTCCCCCGAAAAGGTTCTGACCAATTCCATCCCGTTTCAAGATGTCCCGTCTGATGCCAATGTCGTTGAGCGCGTCATCAAAGGAGATCTTCCGTCCGTGAACGAGCATGATCGCGTATCATTGTTTGAGAACCTGTGCTCCCTTATGACAAAGTGTTGGAACAGCAATCCTAGCGGAAGACCAACGGCTAAGGACTGTCTAGATACCATCAAAGATATGGCGAGTGATGCTAGTTTATAGTTCATGAAATGCAATTGACCCACTATGATATAGCCGATGGTCCTTCCAAACACAACATACAAGGAGGATTCAACACCCTCCCGCACATCCCCTTCCGAAGTTCTAATGGACAAGGGGAAGACGGAGCAGATTTCCGGCAACTCTATGATGGCGTTTGCTTGCTTCACCGAGGCTTGTCGAATATATACGAGGATAGGTGACAGAACAGGCCAGGCCTCCGCTCTGTCAAGTCTCGCTCAACTGCATATGCTTCGCAAGGAGTACAGCGAGGCCATCAAGCTCTACTCCGATGCCCTCCAAATCCGCCCCAACATCGACGACAATCTCGGCAGAGCCTCCGCTCTGTCAAGTCTCGCTCAAGAGCACCAGCTTCGAAAGGAGTACAGCGAGACTATCAAGCTCGACTCCGAGGCTATCAAGATCCGTCTCGACATCGACAACAATCTCGGCAGAGCTTCCGCTCTGTCAGATCTCGCTCACGTGCATCAGGTTCAACGCGAGTACGACGAGGCGATCAAGCTCTACTCCGAAGCCCTCCAAATCTATACTGACATTGGCGCCAGAACGAGCCAAGCGTCCGCTTTGTCAATTCTCGCTCAAGTGCATCAGCTTCGAAAAGAATACAGCGATGCCATAAAACTCTACTCCGAGGCCCTGCAAATCCATCTTGACATGGACGACAATTTCGGCAGAGCCTTCGCTCTGTCGGGTCTCGCGCAGGTGCATCAGGTTCAACACGATTACAGAGAGGCGATCAAGCGCTACTCCGAAGCCCTTCAAATTTATACCGACATTGGCGCCAGAACCGACCAAGCGTCCGCTTTGTCAAATCTTGCTCAAGTGCATCAGCTGCGAAAGGAGTACAGCGAGGCAATCGAGCTCTACTCCGAGGCCCTGCAAATTTGTACCGACATCTGCGACAGAACCGGCCAAGCCTCTACTCTGTCAAATCTTGCTCAAGTGCATCAACTTCGAAAGGAGTACAGCGAGGCCATCAAGCTCTACTCCGAGGCTCTGCAAATTCGTACCGAAATAGGCGACACAACCGGCCAAGCCTCCGCTCTGTCAAGTCTCGCTCAAGTGCATCAGCTCCAAAAGGATTATAGCAAGGCCATCGCGCTCTACTCCGAAGCCCTCCAAGTCCGTCCCGACGTCGACGATAATCTCGGTAAAGCCTCTGCTCTTTCAAGTCTCGCTCAAGTGCACCAACGTCGACAGGAGTACAGCGAGGCCATCAAGCTCTACTCCAAAGCCCTCCAAGTCCGTCCCAACGTCGACGACAATCTCGGTAAAGCCTCTGCGCTTTCAAGTCTCGCTCAAGTGCATCAACGTCGAGAGGAGTACAAGAAGGCCATCAAGCTCTACTCCAAGGCCCTCCAAATCCGTACAAACAATGGCGACAGAACCAGCCAAGCCTCCGCTCTGTCAAGTCTCGCTCAAAAGCATCAGCTTCAAAAGTCTTATGGCATGGCCCTCAAGCTCTACTCCAAAGCCCTGCAAATCCGTACCGACATGGGCGACAGAACCGGCCAAGCCTCCATTTTGTCAAGTCTCGCTCAAATGCATTGGCTTCAAAAAAAGTACATTGGAGCCATCATGCTCTACTGCAAATCCGCCCTTACATCGGCGACAGCCAAGCCAGCTCTCTAGCAAAAATCTACCCCGTCAAACCAAACCAGGTCCCCGTCGCCTTACGATTCTCCACTTGAGGCCCGGGGCCGCCCACACTTGGCTCCGACTGGAGTATTATCGGGTCGTGCAGCGGTAGGAGGGGTGTGCGGCCGCAGTCGCCCAATAACCCATTCCCGTCGAAGTCCCTCTCTTTTTTTCTCCTTTCAGTTTTCTCTTTCTGGTGGTAACTCTAGTTAGAGCTCGCATTGACAGCTTTCCCTAATCTCTCTGTATCTCTTTCTTGCTTCCATGTTTCTCTTCTTGTCTTTCTCTCGCCGGGCTTTTCTTTGTACTCCCCTGTTTACAAAAGGACCTGGGCCTTCCCACCAGTAAAATCGTAACATTTTCGTGACCGGCCCGTGTACCGCTCTACCCCTTCCTGATGACGAATACAAGAGATCCCCCGACACTACTTTACATGGACTCCCCCGCAAGCTTTTCCGCATTTCATTCTCGTTGTCGAATTGCATTTTTCATCGGGCCAGCTCCACAGCGCTTCCGACGGGGTCGAAGTCCACTTTCTGGCACTTAACTTCTATCTCACCCGAAACCGCTTCAATACCTCGTCGCTCAGGTCCTGCCCTTACCTCTTATGAGACCCAAAGCATGGGCTGTAGGATCATTTTGGTCTTTTACTCGACAACATACACTCCGTTGAGTGTGCCTGTTTTATTTTGTCTTTAGACTCCATGGACTCGGAGGGCTGTGAGGATTTCGCGGGTTGTTGGGAATGCTGCAACTGGGTCGTCTGAAGAAGCCGGCCACAAATGAATTCTCATGCCGAGTTTTCGCTATCTCGCTCAAATAACCGTTGCTTCGGCCTTTTGAAATTTTACATTCGTGTGTATATTGCTATTTCAGGCTGTCATAAAAAAAAGTCCTGGGTCCCCCTTGGCACGCGCCGTGGCCGTACATAAATACCCGTAGCTACTGATACAGTCAGGATTGCGAAAACACGCGCAACGAACCGAACTGGCTCACCGGCTGCCTCGTTTGCCTTCAGCTGAGCGAGATGCCCCTTCGCTTCTTCCATGTTAATGCCATTCGGGAAGGCCGGTTCTGAGTCTCTAATGTCTTGACCTTGCGTGCACCTTTAAAGTGATATGGGTCAGATAAGGTCACAACAGACCAGACTTTTTGACATGCCTTTCCGTGCTATCACAGGCTGGCTTTCGGGATCTGGAATTAGGCTGATCGGCGGTTTTGTGTCGCATTTGCATTTGACGTGGACTTGCTTGGTCTTCCTCAGTTCTCTGTAGTGTTCGCACTGCGAGACGGGTCTTCCCTGGATGACGATGCATGATTAGATATCGGTAAGGAGAGTCAGGATGAGCCATTTGGACGTGCCTTTGCTCTGATAGCAAACACAGCGCGGTCTAAATGGGTACATGAACTTGATCTATGGCATTTGATATATGTCGAGCTTAGGGGTTTTAAGAGACCGGCGGTCAGAGCGGGGTAACCCAGGTGCAACGTGTGGAGCCCGACTCACCAAGCAAGTTTCTTTCCTCTACAGCAACCTATGACGAGTGAAGGCCTGGTCAGTTCTCCGTAACGAACCTGTGCATCGTGTATGGAGTGGTGGAGCGTACGTACCATTGCTTGCGATTCGAGTGCCCTGGAGGCGCGATTTCAATTCTAACCACCGTACGGGGAACCTCGGTGATTGCCGACTTGCTTGAGTTTCCGGCCCGAGCGTGGAATTTTCCTTGGTAGTTGGACTTGGTAGTCGGAAGGAGTCTTATGAGTTATGAGGTAGCTGAGGTACGTCGAGAAGATGATGTAGTACGGCGGCTCCTGCTCCTCGTACCCTTCGACTTCTTTTCCAGGCTGATGCATCGACACGTATCAATATTCCGGGTTCGCGCAGTGTCCAAACTCGACATGGCGGGTGTTGACAACCTGCTCGGACGTTGGAGGGTTGGTGGGGCGCGTCAAGCCCGATTTGGTCATCTTCTTCATAGTCCGGTCCCAAGTAGTCGTCGTAGGGCGCCTCTACCCCGCGGTGCGCGTCTTGTCCGAGTCGACGGTGATGAAAAACGAAAACGACAAAGCTGGAGTCGAGCTCAGGCGGAGGAGATGAACGGGGCAGATTAGTGATGGGACTGTGCTCGTCGGTCTCGATCAGCGACGGCAGCGAGGTATGCTGAGGCGTCCGTATCGAGAGCTGGACTTTTCTTTTTCTTGGAGAACATGAACAGGGAGGATGGTGAGGATGGTGAAGGGGATCGTAAAGTCATGCAGGGGGAGGGCATGGTTTCGAAAGGAGGGCGGGACGGGTCATTGGGAGTTGGGAAGAATGCAGTCGGCTTGATCACACAACGTGGGAGATCGCGTGTCCGAAGGGCTGAGGATGGTTAATGTTAGGAAACGTTACAGTAACATCCTGGTTCCATATCCGCCTTTTCTTCGTTCCCTTTCAGCGCAGTGAAGATGGAACGAGGATGCATCGTCCTGGTCACCGCGTGTTATCCCAGCCTTCTCCACCTAGAGAATGTGACGAAAAAGATAGTCTTCTCGCAAATCTTCTCAAATTTGCGGAAGTGTACCTTTTTCCCGCATTCTCCAACATGTTCTCCCACCTTCTCGCCAGCTTCTCCTCCCCCCTTCTTACTAAATTCTCAGTTCCGAGTATACAACCCATAATTATATAACACTGTATATATCTCTACATTTCATATGCAAATCCGTACTCGCCGCACCATACACCCAGCGGGCGCATTCGCGTCACAATCCCGGCCCGAAATACTGGACTCCGATTCCCGAACATCTGCTGAATCCGGCTCTTGGAAACGCTCGTATCGAACGGCCGGGGTTGGTCAGCGTGTGGCACCTAGCACAGAATGAGGACATGAAGGCTTACATGATCCAGTGAGAATGAGACCCGAGCATGACGAGAGCATACTGAGAGGGATGAGCACCGCTTCACCTTTGCCGGTCGTCTAAGTGTCAATACCGATATCTCCAGCGCTAAACCAGATCTGTTAACCTGCGAAAAGACAGTAAATATACATGTCTAGACTTACTATGAATGCCACGGGAGGACTTGTCCTCAATCTCCCGTGGTGAATGAGAGAGTTGGCCATCGCCGGATGGTGCAGAGTACACGGGTTCCATCAGGAAAAGGGGTCAATGGTACAAACTGCTACAAAATGCTATAAAGTGCTATAAAGCGCTATATAGCATGTATTGCAGCATAGCACCGCATAGCACCACATATCTGCATATTTATCTCTAATTG